>SNQJ01S0003153.1:167724-213456 GCA_010110895.2 Picea sitchensis | reverse complement strand
AAAAAAAAAAAAGGTGGACAGGCCAAATATTTTCCACCTTTGCTTCAGAGGCGCAGAGACAGTCGGCCATCTCTTCACTGGATGCCTCTTCACCCGACTCGTCTGGGAAAAAATCGTTCAAGACAGCCATATAAAAACAGATTGGGTCGAGACCTCCATCTCCACGTGCCTCGACCATTGGAACTCATCTGAGAAATATTTCAAATCCCTTCCCCCTCTTGTCAACTGGTACATTTGGTTGGCCAGGAACTCAAATTTTTTTGATAATAAGTCTCCTACTATTTCTGTTGTAGCTTAAAAATCTCTCGGCCTGCTCCATTCTTGGAAAACCATTTACCCTGAACCTGTCAAAAAGAAGAATTTAATCGAGCCTCTCTTCACATCTGATTCTTCGACGGGATGGTTCGATGGCGCAGCCCGTCAAAATAGAACTCTTTGTGGTGCAGGGGGTTGGATTATGCACAATACGAACTCTATCTATAGATGGACTTTATGTTGTGGCCCAGGGATCAATATCAGGGTAGAACTTATGGGTGCCTGTGCCACTCTCTTCTTGGCATCCAGGCTACACATCGAAAATCTGCAACTGACTGGAGACTTCAAAGTAATTATAGATTAGCTAAACCACCAAAGTAAGCTAAATACCATTACCCTTTTGGCATGGAAAGATAAAATCAGATCACTCTCCTGCAACTTCAACAATCTATCTTTCACTCACTCATCCCGTGAGTACAAAAGGGAAGTTGACCTGCTATCTAAGACTGCTATCCAAGGGGAAGCAGGAACTCTATTTTTCAATGAATGGTTGGATGACCACAAAGGTCCCACTCATTTTTACAAAATTTTCTAGTTCAAAATCCTTCACAGCATTGTCGGGACAATCTAGCATTTCCAACCCAATTCTCTTGGCTTGTAGACCATTTCCCTGGCGAAATATACCTCTCAGCAATAACTCTCTGTAGTTGTAACAGATGTGAAAACATATTATATTTTCAATATAATTGAGAAAAAAAATTTGCTTGACGAAAATAAAAATAAAAATAAAAAATTCATATTTTAAAAAAATAATATAATTAAATAACATTTTTCATTATAAATTAATCTACATTGGATGTTCTACTTATTTTTTTCTATAGTATAGTCAAATAGCATTTTTCATATATACCCCATTAAAAAAACATTCCAATATATTTTAATATTTTTAACCTTACAATATTTTTTCTTAAATTTCTTTTTAATAATCATATTATAAAAATAAAATAAAAAATCATTATTTTTTTACATTATAATAATAATTTTCAAGAATTATTCTTACAATATTTTTTTTTTAATAACCATATTATAAAAATAAAAAATTTCATTATTTTTTTTACATTATAACAATGATTTTCAAGAACTATTTTTACATATTAGTTTAAATTTGAAAAATTATAAATATCAAAAAAAAAAAATTATAAACAAAATTCATTTTTTTTTTTAATTTAAAAGATAATATTTTAAAGTTGTAAATGAGAAAATAATGTGTTAAAAATGGAAAACTTTATACATTGCAAAACTAGAGTCTAACATCTATATGCTTATTTTTTTCTTATTTCATTAAAAATTTATTTATATTATAACAATGTTTTTGAGTTATTTTTTTCTTATTTCATTAAAAATTTATTTATATTATAACAATGTTTTTGAGTTAGACATCTAAATAATCATAAACCGTAAGGACTTATAACTTTTACATAAGTCTTTAAAATTTATGATTATTGGATGTCTAACTCACCATTATTATAATGTAAGTAAATTGTCTAACTCACCATTATTATTATAATGTAAGTAAATTTTTAATGAAATAATTAAAAAAAAAAACATATATAAATTAAGTTATAATTAAACTATAATTCGTAAACCAATTTAATGTTGATATATGAAAAAACCAATTTAATATAGATTTGAAATAAATCAGTAGAACACCAAATGTTGTATATCCACTAATAGAACTGTTTGTGCACATTAATATCCACTAGAATCACTAACATTCTAGGTATAAATTGTTCTCATGTATTTGTAGATGTACATATATAACTATATGTGTATATGTCAATATAATTGTTTCGTATTAATTAATTTTGATTACTAATAATTCAATGTTAATGATACCCAATGATTATAATTAATTATTTTATTGGGCACCATAACAACTTATCCATCCTAAATGCGCGCACGTACACATATAACATGATAATCTAAATTGTCAAAATTATATAACCTAAAGTTTCACTATATAATTCTCTATATTACTAAAAAGATCTACTATTATATATCCAATATCGTATAATCAAATGTTTCACTATTATATAACCAAAATTTTACTATCATATATAGAGTATATGACCAAAAGAATTCACTATTATGTATAGAATGTTATACAACAAAAAAGTTATATATATATAATATGACGAGTAAAAAAAAATCCATGCATAAAAATAACACTAGCTATTTACAAGTGAAAATAATTACTCATAGAATGTTATATAAAAAAAGTTCACTATTATATATACAATATTATGATGAATAATAAAAAAACATGCATAAAAATAACAATAACCATTTACAAGCAAAATAATGGTCTCAATTCATGATTACATAAGTGAAGAATAAAAAATACTATCACATGTTATTATGGATAATTTATTAATTTTTTCATATTAAAGTGTAAATTTGCTTACAAGCAAAAATAATGGTGTCAATTCACGATTGCATATGATTATATAAGTGAAGAATAAAAAATACAATCACATGCTATTATGGATAATTTATTAATTTTTTTCATATTAGAGTGTAAATTGGCATGCAAGCTACTCTTTAACCTAAAATTGAAAGGATAAGTAAAGTATTGGTGTGAAAAGTTGTTCACCGATGCCAAATGTCATGTCATATTACAATAAGTCTAAGGATTTAGAGTAAGGCGAGGTAAACCTATTCAATTTAGAAGTGAGGCAATGCGCTTTAAAAGTAGTTATCTTTTCTTTTCCACTACAACTCAATATTGTGTTATAGGATGTGAAATCACCATCAATAAAAATTGTCTTAGTGGGGTTGGAGTGACTCTCCACTCTCAATGTATAACGACTTTGAAACGCTTTTATTACACTTACTTCACAAATTTGTAAATTTGATAAAACATGTTGGCTACTTGTAATGTAAGGAGAGTTTGAAAAGAAGAGTTTGATGCACTTGATGGTGAAACGACCAAATTGAGAGACTTAGATTGAGAAGGAAGGAAGCTTGTGAAGAAAACACAACAATGGCGGAAATTTTTTCCAGGTTACAGTCACATAGTTTCAATAGGTTTTCTCTTCCAGTTTACAGTCATGAAGTTTTCGTAGGACACCTCTCTCTCTCTGGTAGCCTTCTCGGGGTTTGGTAAGTTTCCCTACTGGTTACTCCACCCTGGTTTCTCCCAGTTTTCCCTTTTCCTTTTCCTTTTTAGCCACTATCTCATTGTTTTATCCGCTGCAGAGGCCGGACCCACTTTTCTCGTTACTCTCCCATTGTTCTATCACGCATTTATTTACCTTTTATAGTCCCTGGTTCCTAGGCAGGACACTCTTCCACATACCTGCGCTGGAAGTTTCTTGGGCTGACCTCTGGCACGTTTTCTTCGATGGAACCCAGGTGGCGGGGCTCTTCACACCCACCAGAACCGGATGACATAAGGCATCAAGTAGATGCCTTAATGAAGCCTACGGATGAGGAATTATGGCAGGGTTCAGGTCTTTTCGCAGAGGTAGACACCCTAGATAGAGGTACGCCATCCTTAAAGTCCACTCTGCGATATGAGACTTCTCCCCCTCCTTCTTCCTCTAACTATTTACCCCGTATCCCTTCCTCTCATTTCGCTACCCTGCCTAACCTAAACCACTCTTCCCGTTTTTCCTCTAAGTTTTATGCGGTCGGAGAAGTTGTTCCAAATGGTGTTAAGGCTTCACAACCCTCTTACACTAAGGTTACTCTCCCTTCTAGGAAACCTGGTAAATCTAGAAGACTGTGGAAACTTGTTAAGATGCACCAGAAAATGGTGTTGGGTTTTGATGTCGATTTAGAAGAGGCACCTCGACTCACCCTATGTGGTCTGGTTGGAAGGATATCCTACCGTTATCTTTGTGATATTCCTATACAGGAATGGGTCCAGTTGGTTTCCTCTACTGGGTTATGCACCAAAAGTTATCCACTTGACTAGTGGGTGGTTTGGCTTCATATGCAGGACTCCGGAGGACCAAATCAAGATTTTAGAACAGAGGTGGATTATGGGAGGCAATAGCCTCATGATTAAGAAATGGCGTGTAGCTTTCAACCCAACCATTGAATATTTCCAACAGCACCACCTGTGGGTGCTCCTTTCAGGCCTCCCATTCACTTATGGAATGAACCAGCGCTAAGGGATATAGGAAACGCTCTAGATACTTTTATCTCTGTAGATAAAGGAAACATCTCTTCCTCAAACAGGAAAATAGCTTGCATGCTAGTCGATATGAATATACACTAGGGTCTACCAGAAGTGCTTGAGATAGACTTGTGTGGTAGGAGAACCATCCAACATCTTGATTACCTCGGTATCTTGTTCCGGTGCAGCATCTGTCGCAAGACCGTCCACCTTCGACAGGATTGCAACGGTTGGAGCTCTTCGGATGTTTCTGAAGACTTAGAACATCAAGAGCCCACATACAAATCTTCTCCAGAAACAAACTATAATGTTTTCAAAGCTTTCCAGTCCCAGTCAAAGTTGTCCATTCCTCCCACTCCTACATAATTGATTTCGGGTAAGCTGCATACACATTGCCCTTTGTTTTTATCTACTATAACTTGTATGGAAAAGGAGGTTTTGGAAGCTTCGTTTTAGTTGAAGGAGAATACTACATTTGTGGGGGGACCCATGGAGGAGGTTTCGGCGGGTGTTGGTTTTTTAGATAACGACACCCTTTCACAAAAACAAAAGAGGTCGAGAGTATGCCTCAGCCAGCCAGTGCCTCACTTGATTCTCATAGCTTGACACTTCCTTTAGAAATCTCTTCTACTCCTATTGAAACCTCACCAGCACGGGATTACTTTCAACCTTATGCCCCCCNCCCACTCACCTGTTACCCTTCCTGAATCAACTACCACACTTCCGAGTTATCAAGAATCTGTGGAAACTGACTCATCATTAAATGATGTTCTTGACTCCCTTCTACCTTACCTGCGGGACCACTCCTCCACTATCCCTCTGTCGGCTTACTTGGGTAAGTCTTTGTATAAAAAACAACCACTAGATGGCTCTGCTAGCACGTCCTGTCCTGTTGTTTCGGACACAGGGAAAGAAGTTTCTTGGTCACGTGGTTTGGGGATAGAATACTCACCAATTAAAACCTGTAGCACCAGGAAGAAGGCCACTCCCTCTTCTTCACATCAACCTGATTTTGTTTCTCCTTCCACAGACAGTGGGGCACTTAGAGTAGTGAAGGCCCTTGCAAGGGATAGATAATGATTTTTCTTTCCCTAAATCTTCGAGGGGTGGGAGGCCCCCTTAAAATTGGCTCTGTGAGACGCCTTTTGGACAAGACTCATCTGGATGTCATTTTATTTCAAGAAACCTTGGTACCTGAACAAAAATCGATTTCATACATGTGTGGCCTTCGGCCATCATGGGTTGTTTGTGTGGTAAACTCTATTGGGAACTTGGGAGGGCCCATGGTTTCTTGGGACCCTGCAAAATTTGATCTGGTACCTTATCTTTCCGTTGGTGGCATATTATTGATAGGTCACTGCATTGCTAATAAGAGTGAGCTTCTTATTCTAAATAGTTATGGCCCGTGCGCGGAGAAGAGGATCTTCTGGAACGCGATAGAGGAAAGCGACATTCTGTTACATGAGAATCTAATTTTAGCTAGAGATATGAATTTCACCATTTCTCCTAGTGAAATATGGGGTGGGTCGGCACTGTTGGGTCCACTATCTGAATTTTTCAAAGCACTATTTCAAAACAATCATTTGGTCGATGTGTAATTGGACCCTAACGTCCCTACCTGGAGAAATGGTCGCCAAGGGTCCAGATCTATAGCTAAGCATTTAGACAGGTTTTATGTATCGAAAGAGCTTCTCACAAAAGTTGGTATTCACCGTTCTTTGGTGGAATACCCATATATATCCTATCACACCCCTATTCTTTTACAGTTAGAGATTGGACCAAGTTTTAAACCCTATCCTTTTAAGACTAATCCTCATTGGTTCACGGATAAAGGCTATATTTCTCTTATACATGAGACCTAGTCAGATCCTCGGTTTCTTTCTGAAGGTGGCAAACAACGCAGAATTTTCTGGAAACTAAAGGAGTTAAAATATAGGACCAATCTCTGGATCAGTGAAAAGAACATGATCAATTTGTTGAAAATGGAACAGTTGGAATCTGATATAAATGAGATCTTAATTCAACGGGTCAGCGGTGAATTAACAACAGAAACAAAAAATTTATTAATTGGCTTGGAACATGAGCGCAACAAACTTTTAAAAGCAAAAGAAGATTTATGGAGACAGCGCAGCAGAGCTATTTGGATTATGGGTGGCTATCAAAACACTAAGTTTTTTCACCAGTTCACCATCTTTAGGAGAAATATGAAGCACATTTGGGAAACCGTGGACTCCTCTGGGAAACAACAGACAGGCCAGGAGAATATTAAAGCCGAGGTCGTGAGGTATTTTAACAATTTTTTCAAATCATAGGGATAACTTTTATCCACGGATCAACACAAACTGGCTAGTCTCTTTCCTCACATGGTAACATAATCAGATTTAAACACTCTAGCTAGTCCTGTGAACTTAGATGAGTTAAAGAAAATGCTTCTTTCTTTTAATAAAGATAAGAGCCCAGGTCTCGATGTATGGACCGTGGATTTCTTCATCACCTTTTTCGACCTTATGGGGAATGATCTACTGGAAATGGTGGAGGAATCCATAACAAATGGACAGATAATTAGCAGACTCAATTCTACTTTCATTGCGCTCATAGCAAAGTCTAACAAGCCGTCCACCTTCAACGACTACATACCCATATCTATTTGCAATCTTGTTTATAAATTAATTTCGAAAATAATTTCAAATCGTATCAAAACCATCCTTTCCAATTTCATCTCTACAGAACGGCTCTGGTTCCTAAAAGGACGGCATATACAGGACGCCATCAACACTGCACACGAATGTCTTCATAGCATCAAGAAGAAAAAATACAAATCTATAATCCTGAAACTGGACTTACAAAAAGCTTATGACTATGTTAATTGGGATACTATGAGGCTGATTTTGATACAAATAGGTTTCGATGTACAAGTATCCAACTGGATAATGAGATGTATTACCTCTTCTTATTTTGCAGTCTTAGTGAACGGGGAACCAACCGAATTATTCATGAGTGGCAGGGGCATACGTCAAGGCTGTCCATTTTCCACGTTATTATTTATCTTATTATTAGAAGGACTTAGTTTACTTCTAAAAGATAGCAAGGCAACAGCGAAGATCACAGGTATAAAAGTGTCCAGGATGATGAGGATTATCTACATCTTATTTGTGGATGATATTTTGATTATGACAAATGCATATTTAAATGAGTGGATAGAAATTGAAGAGATCATCATTTTTTTTATGTAATGCCTCTGGATTAAAGGTTAATGGACAAAATTCCAGTGTTCCTTTTGTTGGATTATCAGAATCTGAACTTGCTCCGTTTTGGGATATTCTTTCTTACATTTTTTCATCACTATACACAGGTTTCAGATATATCAGTTTCCATATGTTGTCTGGACCCCATAGAATTACAGACTAGGACTGGCTTTTGTCTAAATTGGAAAATAAAATTGATCTATGGTGTAACAAGTGGTTGTCCCTGGGTGGACACTTCATCTTAGTTAAATTGACCCTAGAAAGTTTGCCAGTTTACTGGCTGTCTTTGGTCGTCATCCCTTGTTCTGTGTTAAACAAGATCAAGAGTCTTATGTATAAATTCCTCTAGAGAGGGAATAGGAGCTTTCCACACCTTCATTTGTGAAATTGGATGTCTTTGGCTAAACCAAAGAGCCATGGAGGCTGGGGCTTTCAGAATATTTTTCTCTTCAACAAGTCCCTAGGTGAAAATATCCCTTGGAGGGTTCTTATGGGCGTGGGTATCTGGCGTGATGTTATAAAGGACAAGTACCTGTCTCCCCACATGGTTATTAATTGGCTCAGATCCCCCTCTTTTTATGCCTCATCAGTTTCCAAGATCAGGGGTGGCCTATTAAAATCAATTCACTTGATTACCCATCGGCTTAGTTGGCTTCCGGGGACGGGCCATCTAGTGATGGTCGGCATTGATAAAATTATGGGGCTAGAGGAAAGATCCTTCCTCTCAATGGAACTGATTATAGTCTTAAAACAAAAAAATATCTCCTCTCTCTCTCAGGCTTGGAAAAGTGAGGTTGGTTTTGGACACTCGCCTACCTGGTTTATTTATTCAGAGTTGCACCTCTCTGGCCCGCTGGAAAAGGAATGGGATCGATTCAGGAAAGCACTTATTAGCTCTGGTGTCTCCATTGGGAACAACAATGACAAGCTGATGTGGACGGGAGGAGATCACTTTGGTATTTTAACAACAAAAAATGTTTATCTGGATTTACATAATACACAGGACAACAACGTCATAACAAGATGGAGGCGTGGCATATGGAAATGGGAAATACAAAAAAAATCAAATTATTTACTTGGCTGACTATTGAGGGGAAGATTCACACTTGGGAGACACTTCAGAGGAAAGGTTGGGAAGGACCCAGTCATTGTACTCTATGTGTTTCTTCTTCTGAAGATACAAATCATCTTTTTATCTCGTTTCATTTCACTATCACCATTTGGCAGAGATTAAAAAAAATTCTATACCTTAAGGGTATTTGGAAGGGAACTTCCCTGTTGGAATGTTATAATCTATGGACATTAGAAAAAACAAGCATCCCCTTCCTTCTGGCGCTCACTTGTTGGTTTCTATGGCTAGAGAGAAACTCAACAATTTTTGAGGACTCTACTCCTTCTGTCAGTCAGGTGATCATAAAAATTCTGAGCGCTCTTCAATGGAAGTCATGCATTCAAAATCCACTTTAAGATCATACTTGTGACTTCACTTATCATGAAGTATTCTCCATATCATGTTTTGATGGTGCAGCCAGCCTAGATGGGAATCTATGTGGTGCAGGTGGTTTTGTAAAAACGCATGGCTCCAAGTTACAAAATGGCTATTGAACTGTGGTCAAGGCACTAATACAAAAGCAGAGCTCTTGGGTGTATGGGCGTCACTGACTATGGAACACCACCTTTCATATACAAATTTGCATCTCCTTGGAGATTCAAAGGTGGTAATAGACTGGTTAAATAAGAAAGGCAGACTGCAAGCATGCGCCATAGAAGGTTGGAAGGGCAAAGTTCTGGGCCTTATCAATTTTTTTCAGGATATAAGCTTCCACCATATCTACAGGGCACACAACAATGAGTTTGAATTTCTTTCTAAGAATTGCTTTATGGAACCACGAATGAAGGATCACTTTTTTCAGCATGGAAAATGGCATTGAGGGCCATAGCGAACACATCTATATCTTTTAACAATGCCAATATGTCTATATTTTGCTAGTTCTTATTCGAGTCCCTGGTTATGTTTTGAATCTTTGTTCCCGAGAGATGTAATCTTTACGCTACTCATGTTGATGTTATTTTGATATTGACTCTGTTTTATGGACTAGATAGTTCATGAGTCCCAAGGGTTGTAATAGTTATATTACTAATATAATGGTGAAATTTTCTTTTTGGAAAAAAGTTAATTAATATTTTTTTTAAGTTGACATGAATTGTCTAAAGTATATTATATTTTATGAAGAAAGTTAAAACCAATATTTGTTTAGGATTTTAAGATTTTTTGATTTCTCATCCTCCATATTTAATTAGATAACTTTTTTTATAATTATAATTTTGAATTGATAAAATTATTGTTTTTAAAAAAAAATAACATTTTTTATTATCTAAATTATACAAATATTTAAAATATAAACTCTATTATTTCCAAATTATTTTGAAAGTACAAAACATCTAAAAATATGAAACTCCATTAAGACAAATGATTTTAAAGTAGATACAATTGTAACATCTTGCTCTATTGAATACACTTTTATCGACTTATTCTTTGAGGACACTTGCGTGCAAGTGATCCAGCTATGGTACATGGTGATTTTGTTTCGATTATGGATTATACATGATGATGATGATGTGGTGTGACTTATTGGTTTTGATATATATGTATTGACATATTCTATTGACGAGTTTACCTGAGTGTGCAGGACACGTGACAAATTATGGATGTTGATGGCATCAATGGACCTCCTTGGACTCCGAATTGAGTCAGGGAGTGGATTGTATTTTGTTTGAGTATTTATTTTACGCATATGTGACATATGATTGATTATAGTATGATTTTTTCATATGGATCGTTGACAGTTTTTTTGTCAATGGGTGCAGGCTGACGATGCTTGCTAATTAGACTCGCATAAGGAGTAAAGGGGCCATGCACAGAAACCAGACATTGAGGGAGAGGTGTGGCAAAGTCCCTGTCACAACCTACTAGCACTTTTTCCTTGGTTTGAATGGTAGGTTAATGATTACCTAGTTCGAGAGGTCCATGTTGTCGTGAGGGTAGACTAAGACAGTCGCTCATGAAGATTTCTAAGGGGAGCGCAATAAGGCAAAGTCCTTATTCCTTAGAATCCCTTAGTCTCTCACAAGGTCGACAGAGTGGAGTGTTGACTCCAAGGGTTGGACAAACTACCAAAACTAGTCAAAGACGAGTGGCACCCTTGGAGCATGGAGGTATGTCTTGAAGGGCACGTCGCGTAATTAAAAACTTGAGTCAATAAATCTAGGTGGCCTAGAAAACATTGAATTGATTAGACTTTTCCGAATTAAAATAATTAATTAAAGAATGATTTTATTAATTGTAAATCCCAATAAAATTGAAAGCCTAATTCAAAGACTAAACCTAAGTCTAAGATTAGTTAGGGGACTAAATTCAATCTATTAATTAAATTAAAAGAAATGAGATAAATCAAATTAAGAAAAATTTAGAAAATCTAAAGATTGGATAAATTGCACATGTGTGCATGAAATTAATAAAAAAGATGTTTAAAACAAGGTTGTGTGGCAGCGCAGTCCCTGCCAAGGAGGTTAGAAAGCAAATTGTGGAAAATGGGGTCGAATTGTAAATGAAATGAAGTGTTTGGTGCAAAATGTATATCAGGGAAATGTTGTGCAAATTGTATATCACGGAAGATAGGGAAAAAGTAAATGACGGTTGGCAGGCACAACATCATCTAATTTTTTAAAGTATATAGCAAACCTAATTTTTTTGAAAGTATATAACAAAGTAAAAAATTTGTTGACAGTGCAAGATTAAATTTGGAAATTTAAATGCATTTTCCATATGGATTGGTGAAAGATAAAAAGATATGATGACATAAAATTAATAGGAGATAAGTAATATAAAAATTTAAATGCATTTGTGAACATGGGGTATATGTAAATGACGCTTGCATTGTTGAACATCATTTATTTTGAAATATATAAAAAAAATAAAAGTGTGTAACATATAAAAGAGTAGATGCATTTGCCATACAGACTGTTAAAGGATAAGAATAAAAGTCTAACATATTAAAAAACAAATGCATTTGTTATACAAAATGTGGAAAGATAAGAATAGAGTCTGTAACATATAAAAATTTAAGAGCATTTTTTTTTCAAGTATGTGAAAAAATGAAAGTTTGTTACATACTACTGCAAATTTTGAAATATACCAAAAAATTAAAGTCCGTTACATATAAACTAGAATTTCAATGTGTTTGTCATGTAGACTAGGATTGGGGCTCCTGCGGACCATTAGAGAAATATGTATAAGAAACGAGATTGTGGAAAGAAGATAGAGTGCAATAGCTGCAAAAGAAAATAAATGGAAAGGTATAAGTGTTTGCCTATACATCTATATTTAAGAAAGTCAAATAATCGGGCTGAGAAACAAAGAAAGATGCGATGACTAAACTTACAGTGAGGGTACATATGAGATCTTTGGCTATTTGTTTGGGGCTTCCATTTCATTAATGTCGGCGATGATTGCGGTTTCAAGGATGTTCTCCACGGCTGTTGGAATGCCGAAAATTGCCTGTTGTGTTTCGTTGGTGGCCTGTTTCAATTGCCTTTCGACTGATTCTTCAATGTAGCTTCTCATTGGGGCGATGTTGATCTCATTCCGAATTTTGATGTTGAAAACTTTGTTTTCTAATTCATGGAAGTCGATAGAAAGATTAGAGAGAGCCTGGTGAATTTCCTCATTTTGTACTGCATATTTGACTAGTCAGTCATGGACATGAGCTTGATCAAATTGAAGGATGTTGTAAAACTTTTCGAGAGACAAGGTATTCAACATAGAAACCTGTTTACCAAACTCTTACCTGGTTAAGGGCAAGGAGTTTGTGATCAAGAGGGGGTCTTGGAAGTCGTTGGTTTTCCCTGCTAAGTCTATATTTGACAGCTTTGTGAATAATTCATCTTTCTTTGCTATGACTTGTTCACATGATTGAACAATGAGACGCAGGTTATTTACTTTTTGTTTCCAACATGCATTCAATTGGCCAATCCGGTTTTTGGATGGAAGATCTTCTTCTCTTCTTTTTGTTTATGTCATATTGTTGACAATCTTGCCAAAAGGGATGACCGTTTTTAAAAAGAAATTTTCTTCATCTTTTAATTCGGCTTGCAAAATCTCGAGCAAGCTATGTGCTCTGGTTCCAAGGGAAACGATGGTTTGTGATCTTTTCCACACCTAGGTAACCAGTTCCATTCGTTTTTTGATATTGTTGAGGATGTGAGCAGGGTGGAGGATGATTTTACATTGGGTGCAGGGGTGCCAGGCATGGCTATTGCCAAAGGATTGACAAGCAATGGCATAGGAATGAAAGTTTCTTCCAATTCCTTGACTCAGTCCTTCAGTTTGGCATTCTGGGTCTCGATGCGTCCAATGGAATCATGAAGTGCTTCTTCGGTTGCTGTGTGAAGTTGACAGATTTGGGATGGCCGCATGTTGGCAACGTCAACCTCTGAATGAGATTTGTCTTTGATATTTAATTTTTTTTTTTTCTCAAATATCAATCTTTTGTTCCGGCTATCAAAAACAGTGCTCTGGAACACAAAGGATTCATCTTCGTCAAAATTTTGGGTAACGGATATGTCCATTTGATGGCTATGGTGGATGTCGTATTGGGGTTGATCAAGGAAGGGGAACATGGCATCCAGATCAGTGTCAACTTCCATGTTCTAACTCTGAATTTCCATCTCTTCTTCCTGACCCACATTTTTTTTCCTCTTCTTCTCTACTGGAAGCTTGTGAGAACTATCAATTTTAAAGTGAGGAGGGTCGTTATCTCCTCCTCCGTTTGAAGAACTCTGGGTTTCTTTGTTGATGTGATGGGTCGTTGGAGCGATGCTCCAGGATGCCATACTTTTTGGAGTGGTATTTGCGGATTGAACACTCTTGTCACTGGGGCCTTTCCCCTGTTGCGTGTATAATTTAGTGCAGCTTTACACTGTCTCTATGTCGTCGATATCAGAGGTAGGACTGTCACTGTCTTTGTTTTTGGGCAAGTGCTTATTTACAAAACAATCGCCGAGGCCAAGTGATTGTAAATGTTCTCTAAAAATATCATAGGGGTCGAATGCTCTTATGTCTTCAACATATCTGAGGTTGGAGATGCTAAAATGTGCTGCAAAATCATCAATTTTATTGACGTTTTTCAAGACGAACTCCCCTATTTTCCAAGGCAGAGGAATGAACTGTTTTTTTTTCTTCCTTTGGAATAGATGGAACAAGTAGTTGTATTGATGTTCTACTTATGCAATAAAAGTTATGTCTGTAACGTGAAATGGAAGGAGAGCAGGTTGTTCCATGGAGCCAAAAATTCTTATGACAGTGTAATTTTCCAAATGTTGGAGTGTCCCCTTATTGTGCAAAAAACTAGTTGCCTGTTCAGATATGCGGGGAGCATTTTCTCCTAAAAAAAAAACTTTGAAAACAAACAGGAATCCATTAAAAACCTCATAAAAATAGTGGGAATCCTTGTGCTTCCACAAGGCCTGGTACCAAAACGTTACTGGGTGGAATTCGCAATTGACTTTTTTGGACAGAGACAGTTGCGGAAATTGACAGGAATGTGCTATTGCAAAAACTAAATAGGATGACATATAAAATTTCTTTTTTATTTTGTAGCTTGAAAATTGGGAAGAGATTTCATGGCAAATTAACCTGCCCCAATCAAAGAGGGATTTTTCGTTGACTGTGAAATACAAAATATAAAGAGCCATGCGGGTAACAGTACATGACTCTTGTCTCATTATTCTTGTAAATAGCCAGGCAATTTCTTGAAATGGATTTCTAAATGAACTAACCTCCATACTTGTAATATCTTCAGGAACTAGATTCGGCCTTTCCAAAAAATGGGGCAAGAGGTCCAATCCGTTATTATGCTTTGCTAGGAACTGTTTGCAATCTTCTCCTTTGAATGTCAATGTTGGCTCGAGCAATTTCAACATCTGGCGGAAGACCTGAGGTGACAAAGAAATAGAAGAGTCGTCGTGCAGTGGAATAATTCTTTGGTCTGTAATAGATTTATTGGCGCACCAAGAGACCAGGTCCTTACAGTCAAAAACCTCAGAGATACAGCCTGCATGAGCAATCTCGGAGGTCCAAATTACTTGGCTCTCTGTGGTAGGGGTTGAGTAATAAGAAAATGCCCTGGACCAGTGGAAGTTCTGGTCCTCACGCCCGAAGGTGTTCATTGTATCTCCACAGAACTATTGCCGAGCTGATGCCATAGGTTTATGAGAAGGTTGCTTTGTTGTAGATGATGGTTTAAATGAATTGTTAGAGCGAAGAATGTAAATTTTTGCTAAATCTTGGTTAAATGCTTCTGAATGGGAAAGTCCTCAAGCCTTTCCTTGATTAATGACAACCTGTATTGGTGGTGCATGATGAACTGTTAGCAGTAAAATTTATTTATTTCATATTTAGAAATGCGAACGTGGCGGGTACGACGAAGAGAAATTAAGAAATGGAGGCTTCGTGAATGTGCGAAGGGCACGCCGTGTGAACGAGATTTCATGATTTTGAAATGAACACTCGCAAGGGATAATATAATCTGCCCACAAATTTTGGTTTAATGCGCATGAATACAAGATGTCCTCGAGCCTTTCGCCCATCAAAGAAAATATTTACGGTTTCTGCATGATGACTTGTTAGAATTAAATGTTAGTAATTCCATATTTAGAAACAAGATATGTATATGTATATATATAACTTTTTATTTTCTTTTATTATAGACAAGTGTGAAGGTGACGGAGAAGGCAGAGGGCAAGGAAAGAATGGCAAGCTCTGAAAAGCGGTCAGACGGGATTGAAAAAAGGGTTATGGGGATAGTCAGGATAGTTGAGTGTTGCATGATGAAATTTCATGTTTCGGAATTTTTTAGTGCAAAATGTGTAAAACGGAAGAGATCATGATGGGCCAGTTGAGTGACAAGTTTCTATATTTGCAGAATTCCGCCAAAGTGGCTAAGTATGGAATAGGGAAATTGCTAATTGCATACATGGAAATAAGATCTTATATATAATTGCCAACTGCTAATTGCAAAGGGGCGCGGATACAGGAAACAATCACTACGAACTGAATTTTTCTTCAACCCGCCAAACCGACGATTCGCCAAAGAAATTTGAACAAATGGCGAAGTATGGAAAGCTGACAGACGAGCTTCAAAATGAGGTGACAATAGTTCCACTAAATATGCGAGGACCCAACAGTTAAATTGTATTTCTCGAAAGTTTTCAGTGCAAAAATGTGCAGCACAGAAAAGGGCATGATAGGTGGACCGTAATACGGAAAAGCGTATGATCTAAGAATGATTGCAATTTTGAATATCTGTCAATTTGTATATATCGGAGCTCTGAATGTTGTTTGGAGGTCACAGAAAAGTAGAATTGCAATGTTGACCCGACCAGCGTGCAAGTCCGTCTGTCAATTTGTATATGGTGGAACTCTGAGTGCCAGTTGTGGGACAGGGAACAGTAAATGGTCAATTTAAAGAAAGGGGAAGCGCTTGTTGGAAACGCAAATGCATGAATCCGTGAAGCTGCGGACCAACGCATTGTTGGGAAAAAAATGATTAAGTAACCAGGAAGAGAAACTAGAGGGAATAAAAGAGTGGGAAAATAGAGAGGCGGAAGGCAGTTTTCGTAAGCGCGAATTGGTTTCAAAGAAGCACNTGTCAGCAAATGTGTTGCTGAAGATTACATGTTATTGCAACATATGCCTGCAGCTATGTTCTTGATACATTATTCCATGACTGTAACATATCAACTTAACCACTAAATTTCCTTTTCTACTAATTTCCAAAAAATGCTTTGTGGAAGATTAGATTTTATTGGAATGTGTGCGTGTAATTGTGCTCTTCATACATTATACCATTAGTGCAACATATTAACTCAAGTATTAAACTTATTGCATTATGGGTTGTTAGCATTAAAACTTAATAATTACATGTCTAGAAACGAGAACAACAATTTTGTTGCAACCTTGTACATTGGTATTAGTAAACACAAGATTGAAGAAGTACGAGAGCACCGAACCATGCCAATTAGAACATGCGTTAAACCCAGAAAAGAGGCAGCAACGAAGAGTGCAAGGCAATTTTTTTTTAATAGCAAATCCATTTAAAATAAAAAAAAATAAGAAAAACACCAAGTACTGTACATCTATGCTTAGAAATTGGACCCATTTCTTCCGACCGAAACATTGAAGGTATATGCGACAAACATAGGCACGGGTTCTGCAATATGCAAGATTCTTGGAGTTTTCTCATCGATGAATCATCCTCTACTGAAATTGATATTTTTCAGAAGCTTTTCCTCAGAAAGAAGACAAAAATGGTTGCAGGGAAAGTGGAGTAGCCCTTAGCTAAAATTGCCTCTGCATAGTCCAAAACAATTCAGTAGCACAGCTTGCACGTGCAATTGCAGAGGCCCAAATTAGTCCATTCTGGGAAGAAGGAGATGACTAGTAGGAAAATGCGTGGCAGGAGCGAGAGTTTTGGACCTGATGCCTGAAAATGTTAAACAATATTTTTTTGGCTTGAAATATATCTTCGGGAGCATCAACATATCATTCCTTTACACTGAAACTCTTCCACCCAGATCGGACTAATTTGGAACTCTGGAATTCCTACTTTCGTGGTGCAAAGTGGTTGTTGCGTTCACCGTCAGTTTCTTTTCTGAAACTCCTTTTGGTGTTGTCATGACTGTGATCACAGAGTCGGGAAGGTCCATTCGTTATGCTTGATTTCAATTTGGGCGCAGGAGTGGGAAGATTCTCTACATTGCCATCATCCATTATCGTATCATCGTCCATCAGATCATCTTCTTCTAGCTCAGAATTCATGGCATCAACTTCTGCGATAACAATGACTGCAGCTGGGCAGGTTCTCTGACCAGCCAGGGTTGCGATGGAATTCTTTGGCTTGAAATATATCTCTTGGTGTACCAAGGGACCATCTCGTTTTTTCCTACTGGGCAGAGAGATATGAATGGTAACAATATTCCCTGGAATAGTGGAACCTTTGTCCATTATGCCCCAATGTGTTTACTGTGTGTGGAGAGAACTGCTACCAGAAGTTATTTAGAATTTCCATTTGGTCGAGATGATGTTTGAAATGAAAATCGGGGAGGGATAATATAAGCCTCCACAAATTATGGTTTAATGTGTATCAATGGAATATCTCCTCGAGCCTTTCGTTGACCAATGAAAATTTCCAGGGTTCGTGCGAAATGAGTTGTGACCATCACAACTCACTAATTGCACAATTAGAAAAAAGTGCGAACGTGGCGGTGATGGCGAAAATAGATTAAGAATCATAAATTTCTTAAAAGCACCAACCCGTCGGCTCACAAAAAAAAATATTGCATGGCCTTTGAAATGAATACTTGGAAAGGATAACATGCTTCTGGGCAAATCTTAGTTGAATGCGTACTAATGACAAATATTCTCTGGACTTCCAGACATTAATGACAGTTTTAACGATTGTTGCAGGATGGATACTAGCATTAAAGCTTAATTATTGTGTATCTGGGAACAAGTACAAAGGTAGCAACAATGGCGAAACTGATTCCAAGAAATACAAAAGTATGAAAAGCGATCGGGCGAAGATATACCCAGGGCATGTGAACGGCCGATGGTTCTTGGCCTGATGGGCTGAAAATTGAGCCTCTATTGTTCTGTGTCCTACAAATAGCACCTACACTTCCACAATATACAAATTGACAGGTGGACTTGCAGGTTGGTTGGTTCAACATTGCATTTTTTTTGTCCTTAGCGATTCCGTATTAATTCCATAATTAGCCACTTTTTTGGATCGGGGGTTCTCGGGCTGGCGAGCGAAAAATTGGGTGTCTATTATTTTGCGCTCTACAAATAGCAGTGACAATTCCACGATATACAAATTCAGAACCTGACCTGCGCTAAATTATTACTGTTAAATATTTATATTGCAGAATTTAATTATACGAGAAAGTTTGCACAAACTGGTCGACCGAGTGATATAAAAGTATTTCGACAAACGAGCCATATAAAAAAGAGTCATTCCATACTTAGGCAGTTTTTTTATCCTGGGTTGGCGGCCTCGCGGGCTGAAAAAAGAGTCTCTATTGTTATGTGTCCTACAAATAGCACCCAGAATTTCGCGGTATACAAATTGACAGGAGGACCTACGGGCTGCTTGGCTTAACATTGCATTTGATCGCGGGTTTGCGGGCTGAAAATTAAGTATCTATTGTTTTGTGTCCTAAAATAGCACCTACAGTTCCGCGATATACAAATTCACACGCGGACTTGTGGACAGTTTCTATATAAAGTATGGAATGAAATTTTATACAGCATATGCAGATCCCTCATTCCATACTTAGGCAGTTTTTGGATCGCGGGCTCGCGTTCTGGCAGGCCGAAAAGAGAGTCTATTGTTCTGTCTCCTACAAATAGCACCCAGACTTCCATGATATAAAAATTGATAGTGTTCTAGAACATATGCGGATCCCTTATTCCATAGTTGGGCACTTTTTGGATCGCGGGTTTCCGACTTGGCGGGCTGAAAATTAAGTATCTATTGTTCTGTGTCCTACAAATACCACCTAGACTTTTGTGTCCTACAAATACCACCTAGACTTCCGCAATATACAAATTCACATGCGGACTTGTGGACATAGTCTATATAAAGTATGGAATGAGATTTTATACAGCATATGCGGATCCCTCATTCCATACTTAGGCATTTTTTGGATCGTGGGCTTGCGGCCTGGCAGGCCGAAAATAGAGTCTTTATTGTTCTGTCTCCTACAAATAGAACCCAGACTTCCACGATATACAAATTGATAGTGTTTTAGAACATATAAGGATCCCTCATTCCATACTTGAGAACTTTTTGGATCACGGGCTTGGGACCTAGTGGACTGAAAATTAAGTATCTATTGTTCTGTGACCTACAAATAGCACCTAGACTTATGAGATATACAAATTGACACGCAGACTTTTGGACATAGTCTCTATATAAAGTATGGAATGAGATTTTATACATCATATGTGGATCCCTCATTCCATACTTAGGCAGTTTTTGGATCGCGGGTTCGCGCGCCGAAAATATAGTCTCTATTGTTCTGTCTCCTACAAATAGCACCCTGACTTCCGTGATATACAAATTTATTTGTGGACTCGGGCTGGCTGGCTGAACATTGCACTTTTATTGTCTTGTAGTGATCCCGTATGAATTTCAAATCTAGCGTTTTTTTTTTTTTATCGAGGGATCTGGGGCTGGCGAGATGGAAATTGGGCATCTATTGTTTCGCGCTTTACAAACACATTTTTCTAGAACATATGCAGATCCCTCATTCCATACTTCGACACTTTTTGGATCATGGGTTCGCGACCTAGCAGGCTTTAATTAAGTATCTATTGTTTCGTGTCCCACAAATAACACCTAGACTTTCGCGATATACAAATTGACACGCGGACTTGTGGACATAGTCTCTAAATAAAGTACGGAATGAGATTTTATACAACATATGTGGAGATCCCGTATGAATTTCATATTTAGCAAAAAAAAATTCTCGGGAGCTCTGGGGTTGGCGGACTGAAAATTGGGCGTCTATTGTTTCGCGTTGTACAAAAACATTGTTCTAGAACATATGTAGATCCCTCATTCCATACTTGGGCACTTTTTGGATCTCGGGTTCGCGACCTGGCAGGCTGAAAATTAAGTATCTATTGTTATGTGTCCTACAAATAGCACCTAGACTTCCGCAATATACAAGTTGACACGTGAACTTGTGGACATTGTCTCTATATAAACTATGGAATGAGATTTTATACAGCATATGCGGATCCCTCATTCCATACCTAGGCAGTTTTTGGTTCACGGCCTGGCGGGCCGACAATAGAGTCTCCATTGTTCCGTCTCCTACAAATAGAACCCAGACTTCCGCGATATACAAGTGGACAGGTGGACTCGGGCTGGTTGGTTGAACATTGTTGTTTTATTGTCTCGTAGCGATTCGGTATGGATTTCATATCTAGCGATTTGTTTTGATCGGGTCTGTGGGGCTCGCAGGCTAAAAATTGGGCTTCTATTGTTTCGCACTGTGGAAACACTAGGCACATCTCCGCGATTTACAAATTGACAAATGGACCTGTGGGCTGCGTCGCTCAACATTGCAATTTTCATTGTTCCTTGTCCTCTAAATAGCCCTCAAAGTTCCGCAATATACAGATTGACAGATGGACTTGAGGCCATTGTTTACAGATACTAATCCCTATTAACTATCTAACATATTTAAAAACATGATTTTCAATACTAAATTATTAATAATAAAATTTTTTATTGCAGAATTTAATTAAACGAGAAAGTTTGTACAATTTGGTCAGGCGACTGATATAAAAGTTTTCCAACAAAGGAGCAATACATAGCAAACATGTACTTTTAGAAAGTATGGACAAAAGATTTTATAGAGCATATGCGGATCCGTCGTTCCATACTTGGGCACTTTTTGGATCGCGGGTTCTCAGCTTGGCGGGCTGAAATTTGAACCTCTTTTGTTTGGTGTCCTACAAATATCACCCAGACTTCCGCGATATACAAATTGACAGGTGGACTTGCGGATTCCACGTCTGGCGGGTTCAAGAATGCAATTGTTTAGCAATGCTCATCCTATCTAACTTCAGGTAAAAACATTATTTTCAGATACTAAAATATTAATATTAACTATTGTTATTGTACAAGTGAATTACATTAAATTATTAAAGGATGTTAAATCGCTTATTTTTAAAAAAAAATGAAGGAAACAGAAGAATTTTTTTGTAAAATTCTATCACCGCAAGCATAAAAAGGACCAATTTGAAGTTTAAGGCCCTCTTGTTCATATGATAGCACAATTTCACTCCGCAAAGTATATATTCATTGATTTCAAATTATTCCAGGATATTAATTTTACCAAGTTCATCAAATAAGAAAAAATTGTGAAAACAACGATCAATTTGAATTTTAAGAGCCTCTTGTTGGTATGATAGGACAGTTGCACTTCGCACACTATATATTCATTGATTTCAAATTATTTCACAACAATAATTTGACCAAGTTCATCAATAGAGGAAATTTTCCAAAACAAGTCACATAGTACATTTGCGCCACAGCGCCATAGAAATTATCAGGCGGATTTGCGTGCCAGCAGGCGAAAAAAATTCAACTATATTGTTATGTGTCCTCCAAATAAGAGTTGGAGTTCCACGGTATACAAATTGACAGACAAACCAGATAACCAAGAACCAACCATAGTTTAAACAACCCAGAAGAAAGTTCCCAGAAGGTTCCATTGAGCAGAACTCATTGACCTTTGCACCAAACAATTTGATATACAAAGAAAAGACGTCGGCGCATTCCTTTTCTCTTGAAGCGAACATTCATCTGGATGTTGAACAAATATTACAGAGAGACATGAGGTATTTTCATTTCCTCCCAAAGTTTGANTGATTTAAATTTTTTTTTTGCCCTTCTTCAATCGATATGCAAAATTGCATTGTCCTCATTTAAGGTGAATTTGCTCTGTATCCGAAGTTGCCACAACATATAGACACTACTTGCTTTTTTGTGTAAATATGTTTCATACGACAACTCTGCCAATTTAGGAAGCACATTTTGTAATAGAGGCTGCCTAACCGAACACTACACAGTTGTGTTGCCCATGGTTCGGATAACACCATTGACGCAATGTCCATAAATATATGGACATTTTTCATCGCATCCCAGACAATCAATCGTATCACCACTTATCAAAGTGGAAGCAGAAGCAGCGGAATGGAATTTTGCACATACAGGCTCAAAGGGGGCCGAGTACACATTGGATGAAACTAAAATACCTTCAACCTGGAAATGCGAGAAAAGGGATTAATACATTGAACAATATAATACTAAACTGCATCCCCCCCTCCCCTGCAAAACAAAAAAGAAAAAGTAAATAGGTGCAGGAATTTGTTGAAGGCTATTTCTATAAGCAAAGTGAGGATGGTTTTGTGGATGTATACACACAAAAATTGTAGACCTAGCTAGTTTCTCCAGATCCTCTACTATATCTGCTCGNCCTTTCTCTAGCATCCTTCTTCTTTGTTATATTTTTTAATAGCATAAGTGGAATCTGCCCTCTATGCAATTGTTGTTCCATTGACGAAAACAAATCTGAATACGTATCGAACAATTGTAGCTGCAACATGGATTAGTGCAATATTTGTGTAACTTATCCGACATATATGCAGACGCAAAAGTTAAGAACAAAACTGAATATGAAAAGCGGTACCATTTCCTTGTCGCTATCCAACTGTCCATACTTTATATGGAGAATGTGTTGCGACCCAAATTTTCTCGCCAGTGTCATAGCAGCCCCAATCATTCTGATTGGGTAAATATCAATGCTCTGTTCAAGCTACCTGATAGTCGAGTCCGGAAGGAAGCGATATTTTGAACAAATAGCAGGAATTTTTTCCACAATACTTGTTTCGTTGAGCAAAAAATTCGATCGCAATCACCACGGTCATATACTGTTTTGGGCAATACATTAAAATTTGTAATGGATATCCCATTACGCGGCAATATATTTTTTGCATGTTTCTGGACAAGTTGTGGAGGAACAGTCAATGTGACTGTCATCATGGCGTCCTTGTCTATCATATCAGCACACATAAAGGATCTACTTTTGTTTTCCTTGTCCAAGTAGGTGGTATAGACAACCATTATGTCCCCGATGAATAGTTGTCCAGTTTGGCGGCTATTCAAGCCCTTTGTTGATAGTACTTTGGATGTCACAACTCTAGACCCGATGACATTTTTTGAACAGGAAAACTAAAGTGAATGGTAGTGTGCTACAAGTACACGAATAGTATTGATGAACTATGGAGCCACAGTTTTGCAACCACACCTCTTGATCTGCGGAACATGCAGCACGTTCGGCGTTTCGCTTGTACTTGTTGATACTTCTTACGAGCTGGAAACCATGTATTGCAAATGGCATCAGCATATCCACCATGCCATAGATGAATATATATCCCACGAAATTTGTTTAGTAAACATAGTAAGAGCACAACGTATGCATCTTTACCTTTGGCCTTGTCGGTTTGTTGATGTCTGGGATGACTGACTGCTCATGGCCGTCTCGCTAGTCTAACTTTTTCTGATGCAAGCATGTGCAGATGAACATTAGGAGTAAACAAATATATGCATTGTATATTGTCCATCGGAAGGACCAAATAATCGCAAAACTATATGCATCTTAATTTTTTAACTGGAGAAATGTTTAACAGTAAATAGGGAGTGACCGCATGTCACCATGGCCAATGTGTATATCGCGGACCCCCGGAAGCCAGGGGAGCAATATTCAACCTGCCAACCTGGCAGCTGCAATCGAAAACGTGGGTAACTATGGAATAAGGTAGAAGAAGGACCACATATGTCAGTTTGTTAGTCCGCCAACCGGTGCACGAGGGAATTTTTGGAAACCACA
Source organism: Picea sitchensis (assembly GCA_010110895.2). Taxonomy (NCBI): domain Eukaryota; kingdom Viridiplantae; phylum Streptophyta; class Pinopsida; order Pinales; family Pinaceae; genus Picea; species Picea sitchensis. Next base: position 189,246 of record SNQJ01S0003153.1, on the reverse strand, counting down.
CTAAGCAGATGAATTAGAAAACAAAAGGGATAATAGAAAATGGAAAAAGTAGGAACATGGAGCGCAGAAAAGCCCATTACTGCGAATTCATCATTTTCAAGTCTAATATTATATGATCCCTCCCAGTTTTTATATTTAATTTACCGACACACTTGGTATACCTTTTAGAAGATTGTACCATAGAACCCTCTGCTGCTGCACAGAAGAATTCATCTCCTTGTCCAAGCAACCTATTTTTTCCAAGGCAACAATGCCGAAGATGCAATCGAGACAAAGTCAAGTTAGTGTGAAAACAGACATCTAAAAGAAAAAGAAAAAGGTCTATTTACTCGCCAAAGAGTCCTTCGTCCTGTCCAACAATTCTATTTATTTAAATGCAGCAATGCAATGCAAACATAACGGACATAAAATAGCTTAGTATGTAGGAAGGAACGTATGTAACCAAGATAACTTACTATGTAGGAAGGAGCGAAACTAGTTTAACACATATACAGACCATAAATGAAATAAAAAACAACACAATATGAAACAAAAGTACAAGCATGCACCTTTATATATCCTCTTTAGCCGATGTAGTCAAGACTCCCTCCTTTTCTCCAGCTACTCTGTTTGTTTCAATGTGGGAACCCACAAAATTCAATGTACATCAATGGAAGCTGGTATTCACTAGAGAACAAGCAAAATGTAGATACAACAAAACTGACTCAACGAATAGTTTACAAAGGCAGAAACATGAACCTTTGCTCTTCTTTATCCATGGGTGTAAACGTCTAGCTTTTTTTTCCTTGGCCAAAATATATTACAAGGCAAAAATTATAACGCAATTCCATGGCCGTTGCTAAACGATTTCTGGTTTTCCCTGGCAATTCATCCAGATATACGCTTTAACCATGTTCTTTATCCTCTACACAGACTGATCTGCCCATGTTACAAGTTCTCAATTTTCCATGGCAAACTACCCAGACATACTTCCAGACATGAAAATATAATCTTGAAGAATATTTGTTGTACATATCATATCTCAAGCACAACACAAATTGTATCATGTGCACACTAGTCTATGTAGAGGAGAAAGAACATGTCATGTCATATCCGCACATCTGACCATACATGGTCTATAAATGTACGTTGGATACATATGCTTTATCCCAACAAAAAAACAACGGATATTGTAACTTCACATGTAATCCTCCAACAATTTTGTATGCAACTATTTTCTTTCATGGCAGGACTCGAGCACCATGAAAATATCACAGAAATATAGATAACGGCCTCTGCAAAAATGGAAAATAACACAACTACAGATTGACTGGTGAGTGCAGGGGCTGAACACCATAAAGTTCCCCAAAAAAACAATAACAATCCAAAAGAAAAAAGAAAAAAAAAACCTCCAACCATCGTCGCTTCACCCCAACCCTGCAAGGCCAAATCAAAGAAAAGAAACCAACAAGGACCAAACCAATGAGAAAGCACGAAGAGGCCGAACTACACCCCCAGGGCCCCAAAGTGCAAATCCCAGGCAAACAAATAGAACCAACAACCCAGGAACCAACAAACCAGCGAAAGCCATCGACCCAGTGAACAACATATGTATCTCCAACGATTACCAAACTACAACCGAAGTAGAAAAGGAACTGGAAACATACAAGGAACATGCGACTACAAATAAGAAAACATTCTTACTTAGAAACTGCAAACACTGAACAACAAACAAGGAATACAAAATGAAACTATGGCATCGAAACTTACTCTAAAACGATGAAATGCAGAAGCGCAGGTCGAATCACGAGCGAAACAGCAAAAAACAGCAACCGAGAAACCAGTGAAGAAGAACCACTCACCAAACCAGTAAACAATGTATCTAGCTTCAACGATTACGAGGATGAAACATACAATGGCAACACCTAACAAACCAGCAAAGAAGAAGTAGTCACCGAACCAGTAAACAATGTATGTAGCTTCAATGGCAGAACAAGGATGAAACATACAATGGCTATTGAATTGGCATGTACTCTAAGAACCATATTTACATAAACATTTAAGACTCTCAGGCTTTCTAAGGACTGTGCGGTATGCAAACATTTAAACTGTCAGGGGTGTTGGAGAACGTCGCGTCATGTAAACATTTACATTGTCAGGCCTATTGAGGCATCTCAGAATAAGTGTCAATAAATTTCAAGAAATATACAAAGCTTGGATATGAAAACATTTCAATATGCTTAGTACATATCAAAACTGACGGATATATTCGGGTAGAAGAAAATGCTAATACAAACATTTGAACTAATGGTAGCATTAATCGACCTTCAAGCAATATACAGGAAAAATATATGATTAAAACATATTGTCTACTAGAAAAAGTTTGGATATGTTGCCATATACTTCATTGGGAATAGCAAAGCTGGAAATAAGACCTCCAATCTCTTAGCCAATCAAATCAGTACATATATGTTACTTTTTAATATATAAAAATATATGCTTTTAATTCCTTAGCTCCAACAATAGGTATTGTACAAATATTTCCAGTCAAAGGACAAACTAATATGTAGTCAACACTTTATCGATTGTTATAGTCCCTCTATGCCTACGGCAGGGACTAATAAGAAAGAAATAAAATATGAGAGAATAGGTGTACTCTTAGAAAAGTATCTAGAGCCAAGCTACCACTAGTGTAACTAGAAGAAGACTCATAATCAAACTCTAACTAAGATCTAGTTAGGAGACACTCATTAAATGAGAATCTGGGGAATAAAGGGACAACTAAGAGAGAAAATAGGAACACATGGGGGGATGTGAGGGAATTTGACGTTTTAATTAAAATAAAACTTGTAATTAATTGTGCAACTTGGGGAGAGTGTGACAAGTGTGTGGGTGAATAATCCTAATTTATTTAATTAGATAAATTTTGTTATAATTATAATTTTGAATTGATAGAATTATTGTTTTAAAAAAAAAATAACATTTTTTATTATCTAAATTATACAAATATTTAAAATATAAACTCTATTATTTCCAATTTATTTTGAAAGTACAAAACATCTAAAAATATGAAACTCCATTAAGACAAATGATTTTAAAGTAGAGACAATTGTAACACCTCGCTCTATTGAGTACACTTTTATCGACTTATTCTTTGAGGACACTTGCGTGCAAGTGATCCAGCTATGGTACATGGTGATTTTGTTTCGATTATGGATTATACACGATGATGATGATGTGGTGTGACTTATTGTTTTTGATATATATGTATTGACATATTCTATTGACGAGTTTACCTGAGTGTGTAGGACACATGACAAATTATGGATGTTGATGGCATCAATGGGCCTCCTTGGACTTTGAATTGAGTCAGGGAGTGGATTGTATTTTGTTTGAGTATTTCTTTTATGCATATGTGACATATGATTGATTATAGTATGATTTTTGCATATGGATCATTGACAGTCTTTTTGTCAATGGATGCAGGCTGAGGATGCTTGCTAATCAAACTCACATAAGGAGTAAAGGGGCCATGCACAGAAACCAGACATTGAGGGAGAGGTGTTGAAGAGTCCTTGTCACAACCTACTAGCACTTTTTCCATGGTTTGAATGGTAGGTTAATGATTACCTAGTTCAAGAGGTCCACGTTGTCGTGAGGGTGGACTGAGATAGTCTCTCACGAAGATTTCTAAGGGGAGCGCAATAAGGCAAAGTCCTTATTCCTTAGAATCCCTTAGTCTCTCACAAGGTCGACAGAGTGGAGTGTTGACTCTAAGGGTTGGACAAACTACCAAAACTAGTCAAAGGCGAGTGGCACCCTTGGAGCACGGAGGTCTTGAAGGGCACGTTGCGTAATTAAAAACTTGAGTCAATAAATCTAGGTGGCCTAGAAAACATTGAATTGATTAGACTTTTCCGAATTAAAATAATTAATTAAAGAATGATTTTATTAATTGTAAATCCCAATAAATTAAAATAATTAATTAAAGAATGATTTTATTAATTGTAAATCCCAATAAAATTCAAAGCCTAATTCAAAGACTAAACCTAAGTCTAATATTTGTTAGGGCAATAAATTCAATCTATTAATTAAATTAAAAGAAATGAGATAAATCAAATTAAGAAAAATTTAGAAAATCTAAAGATTGGATAATCACATAACGTGTGCATGAAATTAATAAAAAAGATTTTAAAATAAGAAAGAAATAAAAAATATGAGAGAATAGGTGTACTCTTAGAAAAGTATCTAGAGCTGCCAACCATTAGCCTAACTAGAAGAAGACTCATAATCAAACTCAAACTAAGATCTAGTTAAGATACACTCATTAAATGAGAATCGGGAATAAAGGACAACCAAGGAGAAATAAGAACACACCTGGGATGGGTGAGGGAATTTGACTTTAATTAAAATAAAACTTGTAATTAATTGTGCAACTTGGGAAGAGTGTGACAAGTGTGAGGGAGAATAATCCTAATTTATTTAATTAGATAACTTTATTATAATTGTAATTTTGAATTAATGAAATTATTGTTTTAAAAAAAATAACAAACATTTTTTTTTTATAAATATATATTTATTCAAAATTATTTAAAATATAAACTTATTATTTCCAAATTATTTTGAAAGTACAAAACATCTAAAAATATGAAACTCCATTAAGACAAATGATTTTAAAGTAGATACAATTGTAACATCTTGCTCTATTGAACACACTTTTATCGACTTATTCTTTTGAGGACACTCTATGCGGCAAGTGATCTAGCTATGGAACATGGTGATTTTGTTTCGACATGGATTATACATGATGATGATGATGTGGTGTGACTTATTGATTTTGATATATATGCATTACATTCTATTGACAAGTTTACCTATGTGCGTGATGACAAATTATGATGTTGATGGTATCACTAACCTCCTTGGACTCAATTATGAGGAGTTGATTTTATTTTGTTTGAGTATTTTTTGACGCGATATGTGACATATGATTGATTATAGTATGATTTTTCATATGGATCATTGATAGTGTTTTTGTTACCGGATGCAAAATGACAATGCTCCGCTAATCGACTAAAGATATGATTCGTAAGCAATGCACAAGAACTGTACATTTGAGGGAGGGGTGTGGCAGTGTCCCCGTCACAACCTACTAGCACTTTTCCCTGGCTTTACTGGTAGGTTAATGATTACCTAGTTCGACAGGGTCCATGCTGTCGAGGGCATATCATATCAGCTGCCACTTAAGATTTCTAAGGGGAGTGCAATAAGGCAAAGTCCTTATTCCTAGAACTTTGGCCCCTGGCCAAGGCTCCACAGAGTGAGTGTTGACTCCAAGGGTTGGACAAACTACCAAAACCATTTAAAGGCGAGTGACACCCTTTGGAGCACCTGGGAGGGTCCATCTTGAAGGGCATCGTTGCATAGTCCTTGAGCCACAATCTAGGTGGACTAAAAAACATTGAATTGACTAAACTTTTTCGAATTAAAATAATTCATTAAAGAATGATTTTATTAATTGTAAATCCCAATAAAATTCAAAGACTAAACCTAAGTCTAAGATTAGTTAGGGACTAAATTCAATCTATTAATTAAATTAAAAGAAATGAGATAAATCAAATTAAGAAAAATTTAGAAAATCTAAAGATTGGATAAATTGCACATGTGTGCATGAAATTAATAAAAAAGATTTTTAAAATAAGAAAGAAATAAAATATGAGAGAATAGGTGTACTCTTAGAAAAGTATCTAGAGCCAAGCTACCACTAGTCTAACTAGAAGAAGACTCATAATCAAACTCTAACTAAGATCTAGTTAGGAGACACTCATTAAATCAGAATCTGGGGAATAAAGGGACAACTAAGAGAGAAAATAGGAACACGTGGGGGGATTTGAGGGAATTTGACTTTTTAATTAAAATAAAACTTGTAATTAATTGTGCAACTTGGGGAGAGTGTGAAAAGTGTGTGGGTGAATAATCCTAATTTATTTAATTAGATAAATTTTGTTATACTTGTAATTTTGAATTGGTGGAATTATTGTTTTAAAAAAAATTAACATTTTTTATTATCTAAATTATACAAATATTTAAAATATAAACTCTATTATTTCCAAATTATTTTGAAAGTACAAAACATCTAAAAATATGAAACTCCATTAAGACAAATGATTTTAAGGTAGAGACAATTGTAACATCTCGCTCTATTGAGTACAATTTTATTGACTTATTCTTTGAGGACACTTGCATGCAAGTGATCCAGCTATGGTACATGGTGATTTTGTTTCAATTATGGATTATACATGATGATGATGATGATGTGGTGTGACTTATTGTTTTTGATATATATGTATTGACATATTCTATTGACAATTTTACCTGAGTGTGCAGGACACATGACAAATTATGGATGTTGATGGCATCAATGGACCTCCTTGGACTCCGAATTGAGTCAGGGAGTGGATTGTATTTTGTTTGAGTATTTCTTTTACGCATATGTGACATATGATTGATTATAGTATGATTTTTTCATATGGATCATTGACAGTGTTTTTGTCAATGGATGCAGGCTGACGATGCTTTCTAATTAGACTCGCATAAGGAGTAAAGGTGCCATGCACAGAAACCAGACATTGAGGGAGAGGTGTGGCAGAGTCGCTATCACAACCTACTAGAACTTTTACCCTGGTTTGAATTGTAGGTTAATGATTACCTAGTTCAAGAGGTCCACATTGTCATGAGGGTGGACTGAGACAATCACTCACGAATATTTCTAAGGGGAGCACAATAAGGCAAAGTCCTTATTCCTTAGAATCCCTTAGTCTCTCACAAGGTCGACAGAGTGGAGTGTTGACTCCAAGGGTTGGACAAACTACCAAAACTAGTCAAAGGCGAGTGGCACCCTTGGAGCATGGAGGTCCATCTTGAAGGGCACATTGTGTAATTAAAAACTTGAGTCAATAAATCTAGGTGGCCTAGAAAACATTGAATTGATTAGACTTTTCCGAATTAAAATAATTAATTAAAGAATGATTTTATTAATTGTAAATCCCAATAAAATTCAAAGACTAAACCTAAGTCTAAGATTAGTTAGGGGACTAAATTCAATCTATTAATTAAATTAAAAGAAATGAGATAAATCAAATTAAGAAAAATTTAGAAAATCTAAAGATTGGATAAATTGCACATGTGTGCATGAAAGTAATAAAAAAGATTTTTAAAATAAGAAAGAAATAACATATGAGAGAATAGGTGTACTCTTAGAAAACTATCTAGAGCCAAGCTACCACTAGTCTAACTAGAAGAAGACTCATAATCAAACTCTAACTAAGATCTAGTTAGGAGACACTCATTAAATGAGAATATGGGGAATAAAGGGACAACTAAGAGAGAAAATAGGAACACATGGGGGGATGTGAGGGAAATTGACTTTTTAATTAAAATAAAACTTGTAATTAATTGTGCAACTTGGGGAGAGTGTGACAAGTGTGTGGTTAAATAATCCTAATTTATTTAATTAAAAAGTTAATTAATTGTGCATGTGGACATGTGTCAGTGAGGAATTCTATAAAACAAATGGTGTAGATAGGTAAATGATCCCACTTGTTATTGGTAAAATTATGCTTCCAAAATCATTTTGGGACTGTGTTTTACTTGTGGGAGTTGGGAGACCAAGTTTGAGGATAGAGTGTTCGCTCTTCCTTGCAAGGAAAACTTGGAGCTATAGTATTTCTGATTTTTGTGCTTGGCCCATTTGCGGATCAGGGGACTAAGGGAGAAGAAGAGTACCCCTATCATTGGCTAGGAGGTACCAATGAAGTTTATGTGATTAGCAAATGGGAGGAAGGAATGAGTGCCATTTGCTAAACAACATCTTCGATTTATTCGTCGTCAGTTACAATATTCTTATTCTTAGATTTGTAATTCATTAAGATTTTAATTGTATAATAAGAGTTTTAGAAATCCACTGTAAACTATGTTGTAATTCTAATTTTGAATTAACAAATTTCCTTGTTAGTTTTTGAGAGATCTAGAAAGTAAATTTTTGGTAATTGTTGTCTTTTAAACTTCTAAAAATGAATAATGACTGCTAGTTGATATATGTATATATAGAGTGCAAATTTCTTGGTCGCTGCCATTGATTGGCATATCAGAATTTTAAATTAATTTATCATTTATATAATTGCAATTGATGCAATGGAATGGATATGGAATTATAGGTCGAGAAGAATTCCTTTTTATATATGTTGGGCTTGGGCAAAAATCCATTTTAAAATGAAGGAAAACTTTCTGTCATTGGTTTCCTATGGCGTATGATTTTGTTAAGGATACATAAACGTCTACGTATTAATAAAAGAAAGTACGAGTTTCTAAATTGTGTGGAGATCTAATTTTAGTTTTCGTTGCACATAGTTATAAAACGGTTGAATTATTGATTGGAATATATNAGTTTTGTAGCTGTGTTAAAATAATATTTAAGGGGATAAGTTTAGTTATTAACATTTCTGAGTGTTAGTCATGTTCAATAGCCATGATTCAACTTGAACTTGAAGATCTGATTATGCAATCATTGATTCCGAATTTTTAATTCAGAGAATAAAACTCTTTTATAGTTGTTGTCAAATTAAATCATGAGATTATACCTTTCTACATTCGTTGGAATGATGTGATTTTTGTGTAGAGTTATTTAATTGATGCCCTGTTCTAGAATTTCGTTATGGTAAATTGAGAATGTAAAATCGTGTACAGTCTTAAGATATCCGATAATATTAGCATTGAGTTATGTCACACTTTCTTGTAACCTTTAATTGACATGTGATTTTAAAAGTCCATATTATTGTCCTGCGTTGTGCACATTAATTCACCCTGTGTGATTTTCATTTTTTAGGCTTGTGGCCTTGGCGCTTAGGCGTTGGTCACTGGTGTTACACATCAACATTACTCGCTTTGATAAGTGTCTCAAGTGTCTCATGTTGCTCGCAAGTGTCGCATGTTTCTCATAAGTGTCGCAAGTATCAAGCAAAGCATACTGCCATGATGACGACACTAAGGAGACACTTAGAATACCTCAAACACCTGATTTGGAGGAAGAGGGATGGTTAACTGAAGTCAGGTATCTCTTCCCACCTGAAAGAAGCTTTCAAACTAAAGTTTTAGAAGGGAGCGCTCCCCTACATCACCCTTAGGAGCGTTGGCACTCCCCTATAAGGTGCTAGGGAGCGTTATAACACCAAACTCCCCCTCTGAAGGAGCGCTACAGATATTTAGAGAATTGGCGCCCCCCTTGAGCCTACTAGGGAGCGTTATAGCGCCCTGATGCCCATTTTGAGGGAGCGTTGTCTAATCTGGGAAGCAGTTGATCTGTTGAGGAGAATAAGGGGAGGATCTTTCAATCTTGGAAGGCAGTTGCATTCGAATTCCTGGTTCAGTCATGATCTTAGGAGAAGATCCTTGGTTCAAGGAGGGAAATCCTCAACTTACCCTAAAGATATCTCAAGAGGTTAGGCCTCTCTGAACCTATATAAGAAGGCTCTATCATGGTGATAAGGGGGAAGAATTGTAAGCATGAAACCTATGATCTCATAGGAAACACACAGTGAACTGGAGGAGAGTAATCAGTGAAGCTGCTGTCATCCAGGTCATGGATCTTTTGAGCAAGGGTTAGACAAAGGGGACTTGATGAAGCTATCGCATTTGCATCTATGGTTGTAAGCTACTTCTGTCATTGTTCTCATTAATATGACACGCTTGGCCTGTTTCTTTCTAATTTGTGTTCAATCTCACATGAATTTGTCTCTTTAGTAGATAGACCTATTTCAGACTAATCTTGATAGAGTAGGAAGTGGTCATACTTTGTTTGTCTGTAGGGATTATCGGAGAGCGAAAGATTGGAGCTCAACTCGGAGCGTGCAAGGACAAACGCCGGTAAAAGGTACTTCTTTTCTCCTTCCTCCTCATGCATTAGTTTGTAGAGATCTGAAAGGAAGTTAGTGTCCACGTTAAGCGTCTTTTGTATTAAGAGTTAAGAGTCTAGCTCTCAAGAGGAGATCTACCTATCCATAGGAAGATTTTCCTTCAACAGCTGGCATTCTATTGTATATTGTTGAGTTGTATTGAATTTTAAGCTCTGTTGGAAGAGAAACTCTTCACCCTACACAGAGACCCGAGAGGAAAAAACGTTACCCTTGTAAACTGATTTTTATAATCGTTTTCCTCTAAGGTGAACCTTGATTTATCTTTACACCTTATTTACTTTCAGTTAGAAGCTTCATTTCAGTCACCGCCCTTAAGTAACCCAAGTCTATCCTTATTTTTCTGATGCATCTGAAGTATTTTTCCAGCTAAGCGATCTGTCGAGCCTTTCTTGATAGGCTCACCGTAATGATGGTAACGAAATCGTATCGAGTTCGGAATCTTCTTAAATGACTGATAGCAGTTATCTTTTAGAATTCAAGGATGATACCTTTCTCCCGTGATAATTATCTACAAAGATTCTCTTCACCCAATTTCGCTACAATACTAATGAGCACACAACGTGCTTAACCATTATTGTTCTTGTAGTCAATTAATGAATTACGTTTATAATTTTATAATTTTAACCTTGTTTATTTAATATATTATATAGTTGGAATTCGTCTTAATCATCCTTGTATTAAGCTTCGGGTAAATCGTAGAGTTAAACTGCAAACAGGTAAGATGAGTTGTTATTGCTTTGGTTAGGAGGTTAATTGTAGAGAACCATGTTTACACCTAAAGGGTTCGAGGATCCTCCTTGGGGCGCGAAAGGTTCTAGAGATTGGCTCTTTCTCATTGATTGGCACACTGACTCTAGACTGTGCAGTGCACCAGATCAAGGGCTGGAACAGATTCTGGAACCCTAGTGGTTGGGAGGTTTGAATGTTAACCTTCCCAAGTGTTAGAACTCTGTAATTTTCCCAAGGTTGTGGAGGAAGTTACAGAGGTAACGTCAAAACCACTTGGAGTCGAGGAGCTATCCCTCCAAGACTCGGAGAGGGATCTCTCTATCAGATTTAGATTTGTTTGAGTATGGATCTTAGGCTAGTTATAATAGATTGGTATTTGGGTTTTTAACTGGTTTGGTTGGAGCAGGAGAAGAGGGACCATTGGGAAATGGAGTCACAACTAGCATCAGATAAGACATATTTGATAGGCCATTAATGCAGGGCAAGTTAGGAAAATCATTGGATCTTCATAGGCTTGAGGTATGGCAGAGGGGAAAAATAAAAGGGCAAGAAGTCAAATTAAAGACAGAGCAATAAAGAATTTTGAATTCAACTTTCAGTGGAAAACATAGAAACTATTATAAGCCAAATGACAGAGTGTATATCTCAACAAGTTCTTCCCTATTACTTATTAAAATAAGTAAGACTACAGAATACAAAATGATTACAGAGTGAGACAAAATTACAGAGAAAAAACTTCACCAATGGATTTGACACAAGAATCCTATCATATGGCACTATATTCCTGTAATTTATTTTATAACATCCATGTGTATGATTGATATCAGAACATACAGTCAAGTCTAGGAGGGCCTAACAAGATTTTTTCCATTCAACAGGGTAAAACTCCTCAACCCCCAATACTTCGAATTCTGAAGTATTTATAAATTATTTACAATGATCCTGTCATTAATGAGCAGGATGAATTTAAGCAAATCTAAACCAATTCAATTTTGGATTACAAAGAAATATATATTATTGAGATTCTTTCAGAGATCCGTCATTGTTTTGATGGGATCTGTGGGTGATCTATGCCTTTGAATTCACCCTTCTCCCCCTCTGTCCTTTGACTTTTCTGCCTCTTAAATTTTTGAAAAATATGGTCCCGTGGAATCTCCATTTATCCCAATATGAGATGTCTGTGTAAAAACGGGGGGATTTTTTTGTAGATGAGCATGTGCTGGAAAAAAACCTCTTTCGGTTTTTTCAAATTCATCTCCAGCTCGCCGAAACAGCTCCCGCAAAATCATGACTGAAACATGAAAAAATGGAAGCCTGAAAAATAGGGCTCAAAGATGGCTTCGATTCTCCCAATTGCTAACACTTGTGCAAATTATGGGAGAGGTTTTTGTTCTTCAGCCCGTGATGAACAAAAAAATCTCTCAGATTTTGAAAATTCATCCCCTTTTGCCTGGAATCCCTCTCGAAAATCGACTGGTAAAACTGGCAAAAAAAAACAGATTTTGAATTTTGGAGGGGGGTAGTTTTGCAAAGAGGAAAGCGGTTTTTGAACCCCCCTGAGGTGGTAAATGGTATTGGGAGGGGGGGTCTGAATTCACCATATGGTGACACCCGTCCTCGAGTAAACCACTTACTCGGACCCCCTTGTGGTTGAGTGACGTAAGGGAGGGGGAGTCTGAGTTATAAGGGGGAGTGCGTGGGTAGTAAACTTAGGATATAGTTGTAGATTTTATTTTTAAATTTTTTATTTATTTTGTGATTCGTTTTTATTATTTGTTTTTTATTTTTATTTTGTTTTATTATATGTTTTTTGTTTATTATTATTATTTTAATTTCTACATGTTTGTATGTTTTATAATTTTGTTTTATATATTTATATGTTTTATAATTTATTTGATTATTTAACTTATTATATGTATTATTTTATTTGTTTTGTATTGTTATTTTATTTTTTAATTTGTTTTTAATTTATATGTTTTATAATTTTGTTTTATTAATATTTAATTCTAATAAACTAACCTAATTACTAACTTTAAACAAACTAACTTAATTATTAACCATTAATTAATTATTAATTAATTTAGTATTAACAAGACTAACCTAGTTTATTAATCTAACTACACTAGTTTAATTAAATTAACATTGTTATGCTAACTAGTGTTAAAAATGCCACTAACCATTTATTACTAACTTAATGTTTTATTTTTTTATCCTAAGCTTGTTTATGCAAGGATGAGTGATGGGCAAGATGTAGCCAATGAGATAAATGGACAAGGGGGTGAGTGGCGTAGAGGTAGATGAATGATGCAGCAGGGTGATGAAGGATCGGGCAAAATGGAGGGAGGGAGAAGTGAAATCAACTGAGCCCAGCAAACTAGATGTCTTCATCACGAGAGCAACGCCAAATAAGCAGTTGAAGAATCAAGTTACCTATGATTATAGGACCCCAACATAGGTTCCACCTGGGGATGGAAGATCTTTCAGGATGTGACAAGAACCACTGAACTCTGAACATGCAGACCAGTGCTTTATTTGTTGGTCCATGGAGTCACTGCAAGTAAAATCGTTGAATTGGCTCAAATTTGACTGAACATTGAACTAGATACTATCAACTGCAAACTCTACTAGAAACCATACAATACTAAAAAAGATGCTCAAATCACTGAGCTTATTCAAAACTGCTACCTACCCTATAGTGTTGATAATTTTGTTGTTCTAAATGATACAATAATGTCAGTGCAACCAATCAAGCAACTAATCTAATAACTCTGCTCTTTCATTGTTTTTAACCAGTATCAGAAATAGAACTTGCATGGGCAACTCAGACTGATTTCTAACCTGATCTTCACAACACAAAGCCTTGGGACTGTGGACAATATCAGAAACTTTAGGTAGTAATGGGAATTATGAAAAGAATAGCTCCTCCATATAGACAACTATAGGATCATAATAGACATGACCTATCTCCTGATGTTCAAATTTAACCAACTCAACTTCATGATTTGATGTTGTAGTTATGCTATTTACATCCTCATGCACTTCCTGACATGGCTGCAACTTTTCTGATGGGCTTTGAAATGATACTTTTGTTGAATACAATGTTGAAGCTGACTGTCTGATCGTATCAAAATCATAAAAAAAAATTAGCCCATGACTAGCAAATGAAACAGGACTCTGTCTGCATATGTCAACTAATACCTCTGTTATTGGATCCTGTAGCAAATGAGGTAGTTGTTGCATTGGCTCTAGTAAAACATTATTCTCTTTCTTGTATTCATCATTTAGAATATGACCAAAATTTCCTTTCAAAATTTGAAATGAATGTGAACATAATGGTATAGAAAAAAAAAGGATCAAGTCATTATCTGTTTCAGCCTCTGTGATTTCATCTGAGATTTGACATTCAAGATGACTCAAGGGATGCACCTGTAGATCTAAAACAAATTATTTATCCTCCATGATTTCCTCATCTGATTGGTTAGAGAGTTCTCCAATCCTACCGTTGACAATTTGCTTATAATTTTCTCTCAGAAGTGAGGAAAAACACAGAGGAAGGCATTTTGCACTTACTTGAAAAAAAATTGCATTCTCCTCTTTGAATCTTGCTTAGTATGCAGAGTTTGATTTCCTTTTTTGTATTGTGATAACTGGGCTTCTTCTTCCCATGAAGATAGTGTTGGTTGCTTTAGACAATCAAGCTCAATCTCAACCATATAATTCTCATCTTGATGATCATATCCAGGAATATCATCTATATATGAAAGGACATCAAACATGCACATTATCTCAAGATATTTTTCCACCACCATCTGATTTTGAACTTCATCTTCAGCTATGTTGTGAATTGAGTACATGAAATAGTCATTAGGTGGTCCAGAATACCGAGGCTGAGTTGAAAAATGCTTGGGGACATTGATCCTTGTCCTTTCTGGAACTAATGGAACTTGGGGTCTTTGAACAACAAGTTCCTCTTTCTTGATAATCTTGTGCATTACTTCGTTGATTGTTTTTGTCAAAATATCTAGTTTTATCTCTGAAGATATCAAGTGTTCTTTTTCTATTCTATCTTTCTCTTATGCCCTTAGCCTGGACTTTTTGTTCAATAAATTAGCTTCCACATCCACTACAATGTTTTTCATTTCTTCAAGGGTTGCAGAGTTCCGTTCTCTTAATTGGAATGCCATCTCTGGATCAAAGGCATCTAGGTAATGCAAGTGCGCTGACCCTGGGGGTTGCCTTATATCAACAGGTATTGAATTGTGCACTTTATTGAACCTTATTGAAAACTATTGTACTGTCTCCCTTGGTTGTCTTTTCAAATGGTCACATTCTTTTAAGATGAGAAAGACATTTCCCCTAATCACCCATCTATCCAGGAAATTTTTCACAAATTGATGAAAATTATCAATGCTTGCAGCTGGAATATTCTTAAACCAATTTTTAACTTTACCTTGCAATGATAGGGAAAACATCCTGATATAGACATCATCTTCTTCCACCTCAAACAGATCAAGAAAATCCTCAAGACTTTGGATGTGCTTTTCAACAGTGATCTTCACATTTTCTCCATCAAACCTGGGTAGCTTATTGCTATAATTTGCAGGGAGGTCATGGAGAATAGAAGGTAAAACTAGAGGCTTGTATCTGTCTGGGAATTTTATAGGTATAGGAGGTAAAGCAAGGGGTTTATAACCATGTTGAGGTTTAGCAAGAGGAGGAGATAAAACACGAAGCTTATGTCTCACTGGGATTTCTACAGGTGTATCTGGGATGTGCACAGGTGTATGAGTATGTACATGATCTACAACTTGGGGCTTAATCTCTTGAGGCTCATCAATTTGAAAATGATCAATGTAAACTTCAACAATTTACTCTTGACCAGGATCAGAATAAGATAGAACATAATTACAGATAAAACCAAAAATATCTTGAATACAATTGGAACTTGAATACATGATCCTTCCAGATTGCTTGGTCATGTTTTAGGTTCTTCCTCCAGTGGAGTCTTTGAGTTGGCACTGTCTAGAGTTGATTGGAGTCACTAGGTGAATGATTTCATCCTTCTTGTGTCTGATCACTATCCACCATCAGTAATCAAATCTGGAACTTGCTATGCTTTCTGAGGAACAGTTCCCTAGTATGGTCGCCACTATGTTGGTACTCTATAATTTTCCCACGGATGTGGAAGTAGTCACAGAGGTAACATCAAAACCACTTGGATTCGAGGATCTATCCCTCCAATACTTAGAGAGGGATCTCTTTATCAGATTTAGATTTGTTTGAGTATGGATCTTAGGCTAGTTATGATAGATTGGTATTTGGGTTTTTAACTGGTTTGGTTAGAGCAAGAAAAGAGGGGCGATTGGGTAATGGAGTCACAACTAGCATAAAATAAGACAGATTTGACAGTCCATTAATGCAGGGAAAGTTAGGCAAATCATTGGATCTTCATAGGCTTGAGGTATGGTAGAGGGAAAAAAAGGGGTAAGAAGTCAAATTAAAGACAGAGCAATAAAGAATTTTAAATTCAACTTTCAGTGGAAAACATAGAAACTATTCTAAGCCAAGTGACAGAGTGTATATCTCAACAAGTTCTTCCCTATTACTTCTTAGAATAAGTAAGACTACATAATAAAAAATGATTATAGAGGGAGACAAAATTATAGAGAAAAAACTTCACCAATGGATTTGACACAAGAATCATGGCATATGGCACTGTGTTGCTATAATTTATTTAATAGCATCCATGTGTATGATTGATATTATAATGTACAGTCAGGTCCAGGAGGGCCTAACAGGATTTTTTCCATTCAACAGGGTCCAACTTCTCAACCCCCAATACTTTGAATTTCGAAGTATTTATAAATTATTTACAATGATCATGTCATTAATGAACATGATAAATTTAAGCAAATCTAAACCAATTTGATTTTGGATTACAAAGAAATAGAGATGATTGAGATTCATTCAGAGATCCAACGCGGTTTTGATGGGATCTGTGGGTGATCTGTGCCCTTGAATTCGCCCTTTTCCCCCTTTGTCCTTTGACTTTTTTGCCTGTTAAATTTCTGAAAAATATGGTCTCGTGGAGTCTCCATTATTCAAGTCAGAGTATAACTCCATAGGAGTTTAAAAAAAAAACATGTGGTCCCACCAACACCCTTATTCGGTACCTATCCCATTGGATTCCTCTCCTCACCTTGATCACAATGGTACCTATAAATTTTAAGCCTTTTTTTCCAGTGGACCCAACCCCCTTCCTTGCACCCTTATTTGCAACCTACCTCATTGCATTCCTCTTTTCTCATTGATCGTTGTGGTATCTATCACTTATAATCCTTTCTTTTGCTATGGTCCCACCCACCCTTCCCGACACCCTTATTTGGAATATATCCCATTGGATTTATCTTCTCGCTCCGATCATAGTCATATATCTTAATTTTCCAACTTTTTTCAGTTGACCCATTTCCCTTACATGCACTCCTCTCCCAATGGCCACCACTTGCAACCAAGGCCTGCAGGATTTCATCAATGAGAATAAGGAGAACATCCAGCAAGTGAATTCTATCATTACTTCCATCAATTCTCAATTTGCACAGTTTTGGAATTCTTGTTTATTGTAAAAAGGATTAGAGAGCCTCATTGTAACCATATTCTTGCGAATGAGTGCAACGATCACATCTCTTCTCAGAGATAAGCTGCCACCATTCTAGCAAGCTTGTTTTCCGCTGCATTTTACAGTTTCAACATATTTTCTTATTGAATAGAAACCAATTTTACTGTATCTCTGTTATTGCATCTATGTTACTCTTATGTCTCTGTGTTAAGAATAATAATAATCTGTATTCATTTTCATTCTGCTCATAAAATCCAGATCATTTCTTCACTGTGGGATTCATTCTCAAACTTGCTTTCTCCTTCCTTTTTGTACCTTCAAAAAACTGATCATTGATGTCCATATAAAAAGAAATACATTTACTGATATACAAGGGTACCATCCATTTTACTCACCAGATATTTAGGAATCATTTTCACTTAGATGGTTCATCAACATGTTAGACTTCCCCTTAATCACAACTTGGTCCCAACCATCTCACATTATGAGATTAATTCATACATTCCCCCCTTTTAATTGAATATTCAAATTCTTTGATTCAACATCAAGCTAGCATATGAGTACACCTGCCACCCTCGTACCTATCCAAGTGGTTTATTCCAAAACTTGATGCCACATCCTCTCTATGCATAAGAGAGATACACTCTACACTATGCATGTTCTATCACACTAATGCATGTAGGCCTAAATAACAGGGCTTACAAAACACCCGAGGAAATCAACTTTCCTAAGGCTAAACTTTACAACTTTGACCAAAAAATCATGGGGTGTCGAGTACAATTGATCATGCACCCCCATGCTTCTAAAAAAACACGTATTCATCATCACATCATTTCAATTCTAGCACAACAAGAATTCAAAATACTTTACAACAACACCAATGTTACCATTTCTCCTTGTTAGATACCTAATCCTTATGGATTGAGGTACTTTGTAAATATTATTTAGGAGAAACATAAATAGTTGTAGGTAAATAGAAAGACTCATTTGGACCTCTTGGAAGATGGAACCAAAGGTTACCTCAATTTGTATTTATGAATGTCTCACATTAATGCAAATCATCATCAATGGAGTTACTCATTTTCTCCACCCATACCTGGCCTAACAATGGTATCATATTGGGTTTTAACTCCATGATTCTCTCCTCCCTTGGGAATTTCATTGGTGTGTGCAGAAACATCCCTATGTAGGACTGTCTCTCTAGTTATTCCCTTTACATTAGTCTTCCATATGTGCCATCATCTATATGCAGGTGTTATGGTTTCTTCCACTCTCTCACTCTTGAAAGTATCGACTTTATGCGTAGTCTTGGAACCTTCGTACAATCAATCTTTCCACTCGATATCCTGTTTATCTCCTTTGGCTCCACATTCTATTATGTTCTTACTGGTGGTGAGACTACATGTAGATTCCTATGTGAGTCCTTTGTTTCTCAATCAAGGTGAATGGAGATTCCATGTGATCTTTATGTTCCTCTATGATTTGGTTTTGGCTTTCACCTTGCACATTCACCTCATTTTTGTGGTTTTTTCCAACCCTATTTCTCTATAGTATTATTAAGAATAGATGCTTGAGAAAAAGAATGTCTATCGACTACATTTTCTGAACCCTTTTGGGAAGAAGAATTTGGATCCTTTCCTACTTCTTGCTGATAGAGTTCATCAAACAAATCCTCATGAATGTCATCACCTGCAACATATTTATTTAGGTATTCTAATCCAATTTCTTGGTAACATCATTTACAAGTGAAGTAGGCTCCATCGGGAGCTCATGTCGTAGTGAGATTATAACTATCAATTTGAATCTATAGAGGCTCATTGCAGACATGGCTGGCATCAACATTTCCATCTCCAGTAAACATAGGAATAATTGAAGTTAAATTTTCCCATTGTTACCATAATAAAAGTTTATGTCATGTGATGACTATTTTTGGCTGTCAAGAATTTATGGCTATTCATTTTTTGGAATTTTATGTTATGTTTTCACTCGTCCATGTACTATCAATGCAAAATTATAAACCCACATTAATTGGGCATGTGAAAATTGCAACCTTTTTATTTTTATAATAGTAAAGGCATAGGTTCCAGATCTATATCCATTCTCTTTAGTCATCCGACAACTTCGTGCTCATGGACAACACACAAAAACAACTGCTTGAAGCATTGTAGTCTCATTGTGCATCATTTTCTTCTTTGGAATCCCTAATTTCTTAGTAGCTTCAAGGTTTTGTTGGAAGATGCATTCTGTCATCTCCATTGTTGGTGTGGTGTTGACTAGCAAAGAAAATGACCTAGAAATGTCTAGAAAGATCAAGCACACCCTGGTTTTTAACAATTTGTGGGATGGAATTTGTGAAGGAGAGGACGACAATGGACCTATCATACCTATAACAGATAAGGAGCTTTCCATATGGAAGAAAAAAGACACAAAATTATATGCCTTGATTGTTGTGACAGTGAGTGAAGAGGTGATCTTCCATATTATTTCCATTAAAGACTACTATGGCGCTTTAGATAAATTGAAGGATTTGTATGACTCACACTTAAAATTTGAACTCATGCAATCGTTGGTGAAACTCTTCAACCTAGATTTGAAGAATGATGATCTCATGGCCTTATATTTTTAGATCAAAGCCACAATGCATGACATTGATGCCATTGGAGTGAATATAAACATTCCTCTCATAGAATTCATTAAGGCCCTCTACCCTACATATTCTCACTACCTTGAATCACTACAAGCTAGTGGTGAAATGAAGTCCATCACATTTGACACTTTGGTGGAGAAAGTTGTAGAATGTTAGAAATCCTTTGGAAAGAAGACAACTCAACCCACTAGAGAGACTATTTTCCTTGCTCAGAAAGGAAAGAATCAATCACATGATTCTTTTAGAGGAGAAGGAAGTAAAAGAGGATGTGGAAGAAAGAATTTCATAGGTAGGGGGGTACTTTTACCATATTGAAAATATTGTCGTGGTAAGATCAATTTGGTTAAGGATCTATCCATCCACCTGTCCGTCATGGAGCCTCGTATATTGATGTAATAATCAAGCGCTCATAGACAGACACAAAAAGAGCCACACCCATTATCAATGCTTTTTGTGAGGGCACAAGCAAGGTGAGAGATACAATATTCACTAAATGTTGCATAAATAGTGGGTCACATAAAGCAAAGACATGAAAAATACCATGGTAGTGTTAGGATATTTAGACACTCAGGATTTAGTTAATATCTACTTGATCTAATGTGTCGTTATGTAAAAGTGTGTTTATTTAGTATGCATTTGTAGTTAGGAAATCTGACGGTCACGCCATGTTCCCGACATAGAGTGATCTGACGATTCATATTATCCTCGATATTAACAACCATTGATTCATGGATTAGCACCCGATTGATCCATGATCTCTATTTAAAGATCATGGAGGGTCAGTTGTCGATGATCGATTGTGAGAAAATCTCTTGTAAAATATCTTTGTAATATTTTTCTTTTGCATTAATAAACTTCTCCAAGTGGTCGCATTGGTTGGGGTCGTGGATGTTTCCCCATAAGGGTTTTAACACATCAAAACATCGGTGTGTTTATCTTTGATTTGGTTGTGTGAGTGGTTACTAAGGGTGTCCATCCTCTATTGGAATACTTGTGTTGTCAAACATGGTATCAGAGCATGTTTGAAGATCCGCTCCTATTGTAGATCGAGATCGTGAAGTTGAGTTTCCTCATCTCCATTTTATTTCATTTATGCACATTTTTGGACTGAGAGGACTGTTCCATTGCATCTAGAGCGCTTGTTTCAGTCATGAACACTTTTCGTTTCACTCAAAAATGTTTCTATTTGCCCAAGATACAGCCATTTTAGTAAGATCTAAAGATCTGTGTATGCTCTTTGCCCTACGCCCTGTGCGATTTCAGCAAATCAGAAACATATAGGAAAAGGTGAATCTTCAGGGTAAGCTAACCGATATCTAACCCTTGTTTTCATCGAGAAGCAATTTTTTTTTCTTGTGCGAAAAGAGTTTTTTTTTTAGCATGCTCTCCAAGGTTGTCTTCAACAACAACAACAACAACAACAATCCTCTTGCTAAAAAATACAATATGTTTTGCTAGACCATTTGGTTAAAAGTTTCCTTATTAAGTAAGATGTCTTGAGTTCAAGTCTCTCTTTTTGTTATTTTTTTTTTAAAAAGTTCATTCTAAAATTGTAAAGTGTATTTCAGTTCAAGTATAAA
>SNQJ01S0003153.1:131464-152608 GCA_010110895.2 Picea sitchensis | reverse complement strand
CCCTGTACTCGCTATAACATCCATCTGGCTACTCTGGTCATCATAAACCTCTACATTGTGATGATGTCCCAAAGTGGGGACATTACAACGTACTAAGTGAAATTGGAAAGGAAAATTGTTTTTTAGGAAAGGAAGATTAAGGTTGGCTATGGCACAAAAGAATGGGCCACATAAATTTTGATAATCTTGCCAAGGTCACCAAAAAGGAAGCAATCAGAGAAATGACCCAGATCATGAAACTAGCAAACACATTGTGCAAGCATTTCCATCAAGGGAATCAAACCAAGACCAACTTCAAGTCAAAGGAATACTCCATAGCAAAACCGTTGGAAATTGTGCATACTGATCTAGTTGGACCAACTAGAACAAAGGGGTTGAAAGTTGAGTAGTATTTTATGATATTGTTTGATGATTATACAAGAATGACTGGAGTTTTTTTTCTTAGGAAGAAATCAAATCTTTTAGAGAACTTCAATATGTAAAAGGAGATGGTTGAAAATGAAATAGATTCAAAAATCAAATGTTTGATATCGGACAATGGAGGAGAGTTTACTTCAAATAAATTTATGGACTTCTACAGTGAGCATGGGATAAAGAGGAAATTCTTTGTTGCTAGGACACCACAACAAAATGGAGTATTCGAAAGGAAGAATAGGATAGTACAGGAAATGGCTCGAACTATGTTAATGGAATCCAAGTTGACATAATTCTTTTGGGTACAGGCAGTGCATATGACAATTCACATTCAAAACAAAGGAATGATCAGAAACAATAGTAACAAAACTCCCTACGAGCTATGGAAAGGAAGACCAACAAATGTGAAGCATTTCACAGTCTTTGGAAGCAAATGCTACATTAAAAGAGAAGATGGAGAAATATGAAATTTTGAATCACGTGTTGACAAAGGAATATATGTTGGGTACTCAAGCAAAAGGAAAGCATATAAATGCTTTAATATAAGGATAAAAAAAGTCATGGAAAGCATCAATGTGAAATTTGATGAGATAGGTGGACAAAGGACAAAATAAGAAGTAAAAGATTCAATGGAGCAGGCTCACGAAGAAGAAGTAAAGGAATATGAAGTAGAAGAAGAGGAATATGAAGAAGAGCAATCAGAAGAAGAGAAAGAAAAAAAAGATCTTCAAGTACCTTCAAAAACATCTAGAAGACGAATATAAAAGAATCATCCATCAGCTCAGATTATCGGAAATAAAGATGCATGATTTGAAACTAGAAGAAGAATTCATTCACCAAAACAACTACACCTAGCACTATTATCTACAATTGAGCCAAGCAGTTTTGAAGAAGCCAACAAGGATGAATTCTGGATCAAAGCCATGGATGAAGAGTTAGATCAGATAGAGAAGAATGACACTTGAGAATTGGTTCCAAGGGAAAGGAACAAGAATGTGATTGGTACAAAGTGGGTCTTCAGAAACAAATTGAACAAATATGGACATGTTACCAGGAACAAAGTAAGATTGGTATGTAAAGGGCACACTCAGGTTGAAGGTATAGAATTTGAAGAGGCATTTTCCCCAGTTGTTAGAATGGAAGCAATAAGATTGATTATATCTTATGCATGCTCCAAGAATATTAAAGTGTATCATATGGATGTGAAATCAACTTTCTTAAACGATTTTCTAGAGGAAGAAGTATACATTGAGCAATAGGAAGGATTTCAATTGTCAAAGAATGAAAATTATGTCTTCAAGTTGAAGAAGGCCTTGTATGGTCTCAAACAGGCCCCTAGAGCATGATATTCCAAATTGGATAGATACTTACAATAGTAAGGGTTCAGAAAAGGAAATGTAGAAAACAATCTCTACATCAAGGTAAATCAAGATAGTATTTTGTTAATTGAATTTTATGTTGATGATATTATCTTTGGTAGTGATGATGATAGGATGAGACAAAAATTTGGAAAGGATATGCAGGATGAATTCGAAATGTAATTACTTGGAGAACTATATTTTTTGGGGGGTCTTCAGATATGTCAAAGCAACCAAGTCATTTTTATCTCTCAAACCAAGTATATTATAGAAATGTTAAAAAGGTTAGGAATGGAAGATTGCAAACCAGTCAGTACTCCTATGAAAACCAGTTGTAAGTTAAGAAAATATGATGATTCAAAGGATACATATTAGAGGAATTACATGTTAATAATTGATAAATTACTTTATGTGACAACTTCTAGACCGGATGTGATGTAGGAAGTTGGACAGGTGGCACCAAAAGAATCACATGTTTTGGCGGTAAAGAGGATATTTAGATATCTCAAGGGTACAAAAGAGTTTGGATTATGGTATCCAAAAGGAAATGATCTATCATTTATTGCATACACAGATGTAGATTAGGCAAATTGCATTGATGATCGAAGAAGTACAAATGGAGCAACTTTCTACTTGGGTGAGTGTTTGGCATCTTGGATAATCAAGAAACAATCATCAGTATCAGTGTCTACAGTCGAAGCAGAGTATATTGCAGCAAAAACATGTTGTACACAGGTCCTATGGATGAAACAAACACTGAAAGATATACAGATTGAGTATGATGAGCCTATTCCGATATATTGTGATAACACAAGTGCCATCAATATCTCAAAGAATCCACTGATGCGCTCCAAGATGAAGAACATTATGATCAAGTTTCATTTTCTATGGGAACTAGTTGTAGAGAAGAACATTCGAGTTTAGTATGTTGGGACCAAAGAACATATTTCATACATATTTACAAAACAACTTCCAAGGGACAATTTTGAGTATCTTGTCTAGAAACTTGGCATAGTTTCTGCCCCACAATGAATTTTGAATGCTATTCTTATATGTCTTATATTTACATGAGCAAGAACCATACAAAGGAAAAAGGACAATCCAGTTAGGGGGAGAAACCCCAAAGAGGACAATTCAGCCAGGGGGAGCAGCCCCAAGGAGAAGTTAACTTTTCCATTGATGTCAAAGGGGGAGAGATTCATCAGATGCATGGAGAGAAAGCACATATGCATGATTTCAGGGGGAGCATGAGAGACATGAATTATGTGTAGCATCAGACTGTTGCCATCAATGCCAAAGGAGGAGATTGTTGATTAATTAGGTTGGTTTTCATTGATGTATATCCTTGAGGCAAGTTTGGTAGCATATCTTAGTAGCCCTAGAGGTATGGATAAGTAGCCCATTTTTGTATGAGGAATAATTTAATGAAGAATAGTGAATTTTCAGGAAATACTATTCTAGATGGATAATACATGTCATGTCATTTTTGGTGATATGTGGAACACCACGTAGTTCCTCATGATTGAGGAGATATGGCTTAGCGAAGTTGGAGAACCCCTACAAGTTATCTAGAATCCCTTAGAAGGTCAAAGAAGTCAAATTATTCTAGAATATCCTAGAAGAATCTTACTAGTCAAAGTGGTTGTAATTAGGAGTTAATCATGATTTAAGTTGTCGTAATAATAAAATAATTAAAAATAAATTAGTTGCAACAAGAATTGGTGAGTTTACTATTTATGGTAAAGTGGTTGCAAGTGGGAAAAGTGGTTGAAAGTGGGTTAGCCCTAAAATAAGGAAGTTGGGTAAAACAATTAGAAGATAACCCCTAAAGGAAGCTACTTGGAGAGTATAAATAAGAGAGAAAGGGTCTCCCATTAGCACTTAATTTTTTAGTATTTTGAATATCTATTTTGTGAAATTTTATGGGAAGGTATCATTGGCAAATATATATTAGTGATTTTGAAGTAGTGAAAACGTTGCAGGTTCGAAGGGTTGAGACTATGGGTACTGAACTAAGGATTTACTGAAGACATCTGTAGGTTGCAGTACTATAAGGGAGCAGACATCTGTGGGCCACAGTAGAACAAATCATGGATACCCACAGGCTTACTGAAGACAAAGCAAAAATATGTTGTCAAAGCTAAAAAAGAAGATCCAAGATATCATCAGTGACAAGTTACAGAGCTGAGAAGTGGTTATAGGAAGGTGTGATAGTGTTCAAGTACGACATATCACGCTACATAAAAAAGGTACGTTACATGATTGGATATTTGTGATATCTTGAGGTATTGTCATATGAGGGTTAGTAGATGTCTTTGGGATATCAATGGTTGTATGATATATGCTGCATAAGGTATACCTACAGTGGTACAATACAAATCTGGTGAAATACATTGCTGGTGCACTTAGTTTGATTTATTGACATATCTTGTAGTGTATTGTGAGAAGCATTTGTCAGTGTTTTGGGTATATAATTGAGTGGTACATGTTTGAGAGTTTGTGGTTGAGACATAGTACAGGTTGGATCTGCTTAACAATGAGGGTTTTATGTATGGTTAGTGTAAGGGGTTCTTATATCACATGAGTTCAGTGAGACATATGTTTGAACCTAGTATATGTTTGTGTTATATCTACTTGGATATTGGATGAGTACTGTTTCTATTAGATCAACCAGTTTGTGAGAAGATACAGAGTGATAAGATAGTGACAAAGATTGAGACAGGGACATAGACAAAGTGACAGAGGAAACATTTTTTATAGTAGAAAATATTTGTTCTAGTCTGCAAGGTGCAAAAAATAGAGGCACTGATACCCAGAAGTTGCAGTAAGGAAATACGCGGACATCCGCGTGTTGCAGAGTAGACATGTCACATATATGCAATAATGTTTGAAGAATATAGGTACATTTTGGTACGGGCTTTCAGTGACAATTGTGATAGTGACAGAGTTGATTCAATGATAGTGACAGGCTTTCTACATTTGGAATTTTATACTTCAGGGTGGTTTGGATGGGGGAAGGATAGGTGTTTTTTTCCACCTTCTAGTTGGAGCCGGAGACCTAGGTGGTTGTACCCTCCTTTTGGTTGGAACCAGAGAATTGGGGAGTTGGAGCTTCCTTCAGGTTGTAGCCTGAGAATATAGGGGGTTGGAGCCTCCTTCTAGTTGGAACTGGAAAAAAAAAAAGTCGGTGCTTCTAATGAATGTACTTCTTACATACATATAATAAAAATCATTCTGTGGTTTTCTCTCGCATTAGGTTTCCATGTAAAAATGACTGGTTACTGTGTATGTGTATGATTGCTCATTGTTCATGGTTTATTTATCATGCACTTGTTAAATGATATTGGTAAATTGATTATAAAGTTAACAAAACATATATATTGTGGTAAAAAGGTTTAAAAAACTCTATTATTGATTCACTCCCCCTCTAAGTAATCCAAAAACTTTAGTCGATAAGAATCAAGAACTTAGGTGATATTGAATATTATAATTCATAATTTCAAGTGTTGGCCAAAAGGGTGGATAAAATAAGTGATGAATATCTGTTGGAGGCTTACGTGGGGGGATTACATGGAGACATTACACTTGAGATTTTCTTAAAACATCTTGAAAACATTATGGAGGCTATGAAATTTTCTCATCATATTCAAGCCAAGAATATAGCTACACACAAGTCTACCACTAAAACATAGGAAATAAATAGAGATAGATTTTGGGTTGATAGGGAAATCCTACCTCATCCTACTTGAATATTACCAAAGGAAATGGAAGAAAGAAGAGTGAAAGGACTATCATTGGTTGTAATAAAAAATGGTCAAAAGGGCATAAATGTCAAGAAAAAAAATCGTTCACCTTGGAGAATAATGATGAAGAGGAAATGGAGGAATCTATATAAAAGGATGAGGTATAAATTGTGAACTTAAAAGAGCAAAAAATATGTAGAAATTCTAAAAAACAGTTAGAGGTGTGAAATATTTGCTCATGCATTGACAAGTTTGTCATCGCCTCAAACCCTTAATATTATCGAATACATTAATAAGTAAAGGGTCATCGTGATTATTGACACACAAAGTACCATAACTTCATTGATAAAATATTAGTAGAGAGTCTCAATTGTTTTGTGTATCCAGTGACAAATTTTCAAGTTTTGGTTGCTAATGGAGGTAGTATTGATTGTGGAGGAAAATTCCACAACATTAAACTTTGGGAGAATATAACTTAGAAATCCCTGTGTATGCCATTCCCATTGGAGGTGTATATTTTGTTATGGGGATTGATCAGTTGATAACACTATGTATTGTTTCTACAAATTAAAACAAATTATTCATGGGATTTGAATTGGAAGGAATTCAATATGAACTCAAAGAGTTAAAATGTGCACCTTATCAAGTAATTATCTCTCATAGAATGGAAAAGATCCTAACAATGGGTAGTATGGGAGTTGTGGTTAGACTTTATTCTGTGGAGGTAAAGCAGGAAGATGAAAATATTCTACAGGAATTAAAATACACCTTGGAAAAACACCATATGATCTTCCAAGAAATTCCTAAAGGGATACCTTCGTCTAGGGATCATGCACATCAAATTGAACTAAGAACTAGAAGTACTCATCCTAATAAAAGGACTTATAGATATCATCATCAACAAAAGGGGGAGATTGATAAAATGGTACAAGACATGCTGGGCTCGGGTATTATTCAACCAAGCAAGAGTTCATTTTCAGCTCTAGTAGTGATGGTGAGAAAAAAAGACAATTCTTATAGGATGTGTCATGATTATAGATATCTAAACAAAATCACCATAAAGGATAAATTCCCTATCCTAAATATTTATGAGCTATTAGTTGAGCTCCATGGAGTGGCTTATTTTACAAAGCTATATCTTAAATTAAGATACCACCAGATCAAATTAAGAAAATAAGACATTCCCCAAACAAATTTTAGAAATCAGGATGGGCATGCTAAGTTCTTGGTCATGCCTTTTGGGTTGACTAGTGCTCCTTCAATTTTAAAATCCTTATGAACAATTTTTTTTGACCCAAAATTAGAAAGTTTGCATTGGTTTTCTTTGATGATATACTTATCTATAAAAAATCATGGGAAGACCACATTAAACATGTTGATAAATTCCTACAAATTCTTGAGAACAATCAATTGTATGTAAAAAGATCCAAATGTTCTTTTGGGAAATAAGAAGTAGAGTATTTGGGTCATATTTTTTCAAGGGAATGGGTTAAGGTGGACCCTCAAAAGATTCAAGCTATTACAAAATGTCCTAGTCTTAAGAACATAAAGAGTCTTAGAGGATTTTTGGGTCTTACAGGATAATTATCAAAATTTTGTAAAGAATTATGAATACATTGCAAGCCAACTCACATCTCTCTTGAAGAAAATTTCATTTGTATGGAATGAAGAGTCTACCTTGGCAATCTTTCTCTTAAAAGATTCCATGTCTTCTATACCAATATTGGCAACACCCAATTTTGGTAAAACATTCATAGTCGAATGTGATGCATATAGACAAGGAATTGGAGTAGTATTGACACAAGGGAGACCATTGGATTTTGCAAGTAAAGAATTAAAGGGAAAATACTTGGTGAAATATACATACGAAAAATAAATGGCAACAATTTTACTTACAATAAAAATTTGTATGGGTGACAATATCTCATTGGGAGGCATTTTAAAGTCAAGACAAACCATGATATTTGTTGACCAAAAATCGGTCATCCATATTTTCCCACTACTGGAATAATAATAAAAATCATATTAAAAGAATGAAAATTTTGAACTATTATAATTTCATCGTGTAGCTCTCAGTCTCAGCTTCGTCATGCATTTTTTGGATTCGAAATCCGAGTTTGTATGTTCAAGATATATAGGTTTGCATTTAAGAGGAAAATGAAGCTTCTTCCGTATGGAACAAAGCTAATTTATTTGAAAAACATCTATATCTTCATGGGCCCAAGACCCATGTTTTCTTCATTTTTTCTGGGCCCAAGACCCATGATTTTCTTCAATTTCCCGAGTCCATGACTAGTGTTCTTTATTCTTATTATATTATTGCGGGTTTATAAACCATGTTGTCTTCTTGGTATATTATGGAGGGTTCATCCCTTATACCTCCCTCATACTCCACACCCACCACACTCTCCCATTTCCTCTTCGATATTCTCCATACTTGGTTTTAATTTTCCCCTCCTCCTCTCTTATTTATCACACTTAGTTTTATTTTATATTACCCACAATGCCATGGATTCATCTCTTTGTCAGACTCACTCACCTTACTTCTCATCCCTTCCACTCTACTCTCTTTTCTTTTCCCCACACTTACCCTTATTTCTCACACTTAGTTTTATTTTATATTACCCACATTGCCACAGATTCATCTCTTTGTCAGAATCACTCACCTTACTCCTCATCCCTTCCACTCTACTCTCTTCTCTTTTCCCCACACTTACCCTACTCACTCACCTTACTTCTCATCCCTTCCACTCTACTCTCTTCTCTTTTCCCCACACTTACCCTTATTTTTCACACTTAGTTTTATTTTATA
Organism: Picea sitchensis; assembly: GCA_010110895.2. NCBI lineage: Eukaryota > Viridiplantae > Streptophyta > Pinopsida > Pinales > Pinaceae > Picea > Picea sitchensis. The sequence continues at coordinate 144,281 of SNQJ01S0003153.1, read as the reverse complement.
TTACCCACAACGCCACAGATTCATCTCTTTGTCAGACTCACTCACCTTACTCCTCATCCCTTCCACTCTACTCTCTTCTCTTTTCCCCACACTTACCCTTATTTCAAGGCTTAAAAAAATATATTTATTTTAAAATATCCCTGCTTCTTATTATACCTCCTTTTCCATACCTCACTTTCATACTTAGTTTATTTTGTCATTTCACTTCACTTCTTGTGAGGTTGGTGTACTTGCCACATTCCATTACCCACTCACCTCCCTCATCCACCAACCCGAAACCTACATATTACCCCCCCCTACATCACCCCCTCACCTTTTCTCCCCTCATTTCTCCCACTCCCTAACTACCCACTCCTACCCCCTCTCGTTCACCTTTCCCACTTAATCCTTATACCTAAACTTTATTTTAATTATATAAACTATAAACCAATCATATTTTTACACATAAAATCCTATGGGTAATTCCACATGGCATCCAATGAGATTCCTAAACATGGAAGACATATGACATCCACTTAACTCATGACACATGGCATCTAATTAATGGTGACACATGGCATATTCTTAATGATGACACATGGCAGATTTGTATTGGTTACATGTGGCAGATAATTTACCAACCACACTATGACACATGATAATATTTGGATGGCTGACTCATCACAATGACTGGGCATGGTGGAGGATAATTTTGGTCAAAATATTATTTTATTAATTAATTTCCTAAGAGGAGGTCAAACTCTCAAAGTTCCATATTCTTTTCTTCATGTTTCTTACTAAGTGTATGATACACTTAGTATTATATACCATTAAGACTCTAATATCCCAATGCATGTAGGATAATATTTTATGGAAAAAAATTCAAATTCTTATGATAAAAAATAAAATTAGATCAAGGGTCCACAATTACCCATGAATTTAATCTAGGATTATTGAGTCACGATCTTGCAGAGTCCATAACTTGAGCTCTGAGCGACGAAATCACGCAAACTTTATAGTTTTGGAAAGGTATTTTGATGAAGACGATGACGGTATAGGTTTCAAGGATTGAAAATGACCAAATTTTTCCCCAAAAATAAAATAAAAGTCAACTTTTTTTCTGATGAGCCTACTTGACAACTCAACTTCACGGGGTCATATCTTGAGATCCAGGAGTCAAATGTGGATAAAATTTATATCATTGAAAATAAAAGATAATTAAGATCACATCTAATGTGATTTCCATAGCTGAAAAGTTTATTATAACTTCCAGAAAATTAAAACACAGTGCCCCTTTTTGAAAGGGAAATTAATTAAATTTAAAAAAAATAAAAGTTTATTTAAAAACTTTTATTAAAGACGAAAAGGGGTCAATGTAAAAATATGAATATAAATGATGATAATTCATTAATGACACTCAATTAAGTCATTAACTAAAGTGATATCTTCAAGAAATGAAAAACACTAACTTCCTCAAGGAATTAGAAGAATAAAAATTAAAAGGGCAAGAGAAGGATTCATGAAGGGTTCCATTATTAGAGGGGCAGGGACAAAATATCAGAAGAAGAAGGTACAAAAATTATATCCAGTGAAGCTTCTGATCAACCAAAAGAGATTTCCATCTTTTCCACTCTTTTTCTTCTTCTATACCATTTCTCATAACTTTATGCTTGAATCTATGAATTGAGCACAAGGCTGAGATTCTTGAGTGTTCTTCTTGTATTCTTCAAAAGACTTTTTCTTATATGATCATGGAGTTTTCACAACCATATGATTGTCAGAGATTTTGTATATATACCTCATAGATGCTCGATTTGCGAGCAGACATGCTATGGGCCTATAGATCCCAGTGGACAACATAGCTTCATCGAGGAGGTTAGTATCTTAACCTTCTCTATGTTCTTCATTGTTATATTTTTATTTCATATTTTGTGTATTTATATAGATATTTGATTGTATGTTGTTTTGCAGTTGTTACGTCCCAGAAGCAGACCCTCTACACCTATGGATGCATCAGTGCCTAGCCCCACCATTGATGCAACAATAGAGCCAACATATTCATTGGGTGCACCATACACACAAGTATGTATCACATTTGATAGATTCAACAAGTCATTTATTTATTTTATGACATTCTCAAAAATTTTATATGTTCTCTTGTTTCTATAGGATTTGGCACCAGGCAATATCAGGGATTGTCCATCTAGGATGGAAAAGTCACCAACATCACAGATATCATGTGTAAAGTTAAATATCATATAATTCTAAAATTGTTTGTGTTTATGTTTTTGAATTTTACTATTTGGTACTAATATTTCAATTTTTTCATATATACGGAGGCCGCTGATATATTTGCTAGGTATAATAGTATTGCACCCCCTCGGCACCTGGGTGTTGCTTCTGGTTTTCCTTTCTCTAGGCATAGGGTGTTGGAATCACTTGTACAACATGTGAGTGTCCATCACAACCCACTTGTCTTCCACCCACCCCCACAACCACTTCCAGACCCATCGACAGAGACTGCCACAGTCGAGGTTGCCTCAGAGCAGGTTGTACAACATAGTGCTCCATCTGCTAGTGAATCTTCATCGATGCATGAGATATTCACAGTGAGATAATGCATTGATGATAACTTTTTATGTTTCATGAATTTTTTTTATGCATATTTGTTTAATTTTCTTGACTTGATCCTTGTAACTGTTGCAGGGTGGCATTGCAGAGAGATTTGGATCGCGGAGGAGGGTAACACCCTCATGATTGACAATTTCATATGCGGTGAGTTGTATTAGGTTAAATTACAAAGTATCAATTTGTATGTCTATTAATTCATTGATGAAAAAAACTAATAACATTTTTTATACTTTGTGCAGTCTCTAGAGCATCGAAGCACTCCCAAGCCTAGAACTTCTCGAGGTGCATCCTCAAACAAGAGAAGAAAGATATATTTCCAGGATGCTATTGAGGGTGGTGAGGGTGGAAATGGTCAATGATTGACCAACTACTACCATTTTGTAGCTAGGCCATGATATAGATGTTTTTTATGTTAGGGCACTTGTTTTCACTTTCTATACTAGGCATGAGTTGTCATTTTGTAAAAAATGTACAATTTAGAAGATGTTGAGTATATAAATATAAATATACATTTCATGGCACGTTTTTTATGAGTCTCATTGTTTCTACATTTGATGTTGATGAATATATGAATTTCAAAGTGTATGAATTTTATGTGTATTAATCCCTTGTAAATACTTTATAAAGTGATTGTAAATACTTTCATTACACATTAAGGAATAAATTATGGTGGAAAGTATTGCTAAGTGCTAAATCCATAAGCAATTAATGGTTCTCAAGTAGCATTTCTTGCTAATCAACCATGTATCTCTACATCATCGATAGATGATTCCTTCTGAATTATTTGCATGAATGTTGTGGATATCCATATTCTAACTCACAACCAACAATATGGACTACCTCTTGAATTATCTCCATATAAATCCAATGACAATCCACACTCAAATAGTGGTCACTTGAAAATATTGTGACCATAAAAATGGCATATTACAATAATTTGTTATAGAAATAAATTTTCTCATTTATCTTCTACATAATTATAAATCACTTAACAATTTCAGCTCAATGTTATTTTCTAGGGCACACATATTATTCAACTCTTTCTATGAATGACATATATAAAATCATTTGATTTATGTGTAACCCTTCATAAATGCCAAAAAGACTAGTCAAGGACTCATTAATGCACATGTTTGTTTAGATTGTGTAGTGGGTATATGTAAATTTTGTTAAACCCGTCAATTATTAATAAAGTTTATTCAGTCTTCCATGATGTCCACTAAACTTATTGATTTCAATCAATAGAATGAGAGAGTTCACATGGAAACTAGATCTTAGAATGGGTATCATTTTCCACCTACAAATAAAGGTTTTGAGGTTACATTTCATGACACACTATAGAAATTAATTCTATGCTACCAAAATTCCTCTAGCGAAACTTGAAGCCATTATTCTTTTCCCTTCACCATCTATGTGAGTTTATTGCACATTCCTACCCAATTTTTGGGTTAGAGCACACAAGGAGACAAAGGACCCTCCAAAACCCAATTCTAGAAACTTGTTGATGCCGTGCCATGTCATTGTCATTCCATTCTCATTCCTTTCCAAGTGATTCCATGCCATGCCATTGCCATTTCCATGTCATTGTCAAACCTTTCCATGCCATGCCATTGATATGCCTTTCCAAGCCATGTCATTCCATGCCATTTCCATGCCTTTCCATATAATGTCATTGCCATGTCAATGATATGCCTTTCCAATACATGCCATGGCATGCCATTGTCATGCCATTCCATTTCCATGTCATTTCCATGTCATGTCATTACCATTCCTTGCCAAGACATTCCATGCGATGCCATTGTCATGTAGCTTCCCATGCCTTGTCATGTAGTTTCCCATTGTAACCTATATAACAATAAATATAATTTTCCATTGTCATGCCATAAATTTTCCATGCCTTACCAAGACAATAAATGATATTAACTAAGTTACAACAAGATAAATATAACAACCATTAACACAATTAATCATTAAATGAAAGGGGGATGAAAATGCAAGCCTAAACTAGGGTTTAGATAACAAATTCTTGCTGAAATGCAATATGACAAATAACAACCCTAGAATATTCAAGACATCAAGCCATAGAATATTCAGGACATCGTTGCTATGCCTGCCAATCCATGACATTTCCATGCCATGACATTGCCATGCCTTGTCAAGCCATTCCATGACATTGCCTTGCCTTACCATGCATTTCCTTACCATTCCATGCCATGCCATGAATTTCCTTGCCTTACCATGCCATGACATGCAAGACTTGTCATGCCCTGACTTGCCATTCCATGCCTTGCCTTGCCTTACCATGATATGGTATGGTACACCTTGCCTTGCTATGGTATGGTATGGTATGGTATGCCTTTCCTTGCATTTATATGGTATGGTATGGTATGGTATGGTATGCCTTTCCTTGTCTTGCCTTGCATGGTATGGTATGGTATGCCTTGCATTTCCATGGTATGGTAAGGTATGCCTTTCCTTGACATTTCCTTGTATGGTATGGTATGGTATGGTATGCCTTGCCTTACCATTTCCTTGCATGGTATGGAATGGTATGGTATTATATGGTATGCCTTTCCTTTCCATTGCCTTGTATGGTATGGTATGGTATGCATTGGCAATGACATGGTATGGTATGGTATGATATGGTATGTTATGGTATGGTATGCATTTCCTTGCCATTGTATGGTATACATTGACAATGGTATGGTATGGTATGGTATGGTATGCATTGGCATTGTCAATGACAATGGAAATGGTATGGTATGGTATGAATTTCCTTGCCATTGCCTTGCATTGTATGGTATGGTATGGTATGCATTGCCTTTCCATTTCCTTGTATGGTATGCATTGGCAATGGTATGGTATGGTATGGTATGCATTGGCAATGGTATGATATGGTATGTTATGGTATGCATTGGAAATGACAATGGTATGCATTGGCAATAGTATGCATTGCCTTGCCATTGTATGGTATGCATTGACAATGATATGGTATGGTATGGTATGGTATGGTATGGTATGCACTGGAATTGGAAATGGCAATGAAAATGGTATGGTGGTATGGTATGGTATGCATTTCCTTTCCCTTGCCTTGTATGGTATGGTGGTATGGTATGGTATGCATTTCCTTTCCATTGCCTTGTATGGTATGGTATGGTATGGTATTCATTTCCTTGCCATTGCCTTGTATGGTATGCATTGGCAATGGTATGGTATGCATTGGCAATGGAAATGGTATGCATTGCCTTGCCATTGTATGGTATGCATTGGCAATGGTATGGTATGGTATGGTATGCATTGGCATTGGAAATGGTATGGTATGGTATGGTATGAATTTCCTTGCCATTTCATTACATGGTATGGTATGGTATGGTATGCAATTCCTTTCCATTTCCTTGTATGGTATGCATTGACAATAGTATGGTATCATATGGTATGGTATGCATTGCCTTGCCATTGTATGGTATGCATTGAAAATGGTATGGTATGGTATGGTATGCATTGGCATTGGAAATGGAAATGGTATGGTGTGGTATGCTATGCATTGCCTTTCCATCTCCTTGTATGATATGGTATGGTATGGCATGCATTGAATTTCCATTGCCTTGTATGGTATGCATTGGAAATGGTATGGTATATCATATGGTATGGTATGCATTGGCAATGGTAAGCAAATGGATTGGAAATGATATGCATTGCCTTGTCATTGTATGGTATGCATTGGAAATGGTATGGTATGGTATGGTATGATATGCATTGGAATTGGAAATGGCAATAGAAATGGTATGGTATGGTATACATTACCTTGCCATTGCCTTGCATGGTATGGTATGGTATGGTATTCATTTACTTTCCATTGGATTTTATGGTATGCATTGGCAATGGAAATGGTATGCATTGGAAATGACAATGGTATGCATTGCCTTGTCATTGTATGGTATGCATTGGCAATGGTATGGTACGGTATGCATTGGCATTGGAAATGGCAATGGTATGCATTGGAAATGGAAATGGTATGCATTGCCTTGGCGTTGTATGGTATGCATTGGCAATGGTATGGTATGGTATGGTATGGTATGGTATAGGATGGTATGCATTTCCTTGCCATTGTATGGTATGCATTGGCAATGGCAATGGTATGCATTGCCTTTCCAATGTATGGTATGCATTGGCAATGGAAATGGTATGCATTTCCTTGGCATTGTATGGTATGCATTGGCAATGGTATGGTATGGTATGGTATGCATTGGCATTGACAATGGAAATGAAAATGGTATGGTATGGTATGGTATGCATTGCCTTGCCATTGCCTTGTATGGTATGCATTGGCAATGGTATGGTATGCATTGTCTTTCCATTGAATGGTATGCGTTGGAAATTGTATGGTATGTTATGGTATGGTATGCATTGGCATTGGAAATGACAATGACAATGGTATGGTATGGTATGGTATGAATTGCCTTGCCATTGCCTTGTATGGTATGCATTAGCAATGGTATGGTATGGTATGCCTTGCCTTGTCATTGCCTTGCATGGTATGGTATGCAAGGCAAGGCAAAGTATGGTATGCCTTGACTTGACTTGGTATGGTATGGTATGGTATGGTATGATATGGTATTCCTTGCCTTGGCATGTCTTTCCATGGTATGGTATGTCTTTCCTTTCCTTTTCCATGCCATTCCTTGCATTTTCCATGCATTTCCTTTCCATACCGTGCCATTCCTTTCCATACCATTGCATGTCTTTCCATGCCACGCCTTTCCATACCTTTCCATGAGTTTCCATGCCATGCCATGAATTTCCATTCCTTGTACTAAATGAACAAGTTTAATACGTACAAATTACAATAAAAGGATTCATTAAGCATGTAATTCTACAACGAGTTATCCCATATATCTTATATAAAAATACTTGCATGAGAATTCCAATGTTTTTAACAATGAGGCATAGTGCAATTTACGAAGAGGAGGTTGATTTTCAAGAAAAATGTGTCGAGAGTTTGTGGGTAGTGTAGTCACATGGGCCTAGAAAAATAGACTTGTGGGAGCTTACAGAACTCCCTTATGCCGCTCAGTTTGGATTTTATGTCCTCAGACCAAATTGGCCACATGTCCTTAAATGGCTTGAAGAGGTGAGTTGCAAATCACGATAAAACTAAAACTGGTACTCATATGGGCGAACCGTTAGTTGAATTGGATCCAGAGAACCGGATTTCATCTCGGGGGAGGCCTCCGCTGTCATTCCATCCACCAGAAAATCGTTTGTTGGAGTATCTTCGACACTAAGGTTTTGGTCAATGAGGCATAGTGCAATTTCTGAAGAGGAGGTCGATTTTCAAGAACATTGTGTTGGGAATTTGTGGGGAGTGTAGTTGCATGGGCCTAGGCCAAATAGACTTGTGGGATCTTACGAAACTCCGTTATGCCGATCGGTTGGGATTTTATGCCCTCAGACCAAGTTGGCCACATGTCCGTGAATGGATTGAAGAGGCGAGTTGCAACTAGCGATAAAAATCAAACCGAGACTCGGATGGGAGAATCGTCAGTTGCATTAGATCTATAGCACCGGGTTTGATATAGAGGGGCCCTCTACTGTCATTCTTTCCATCGAAAAACTGTTTGTTGGAGTATCTCTGACACTAGGGTTTTGGTCAATGAGGCATAGTGAAATGTCTAAATAGGAGGTCGATTTTCAAGAACATTATGCCGGGCATTTGTGGGCAGTGTATTCACATTGGACTTAGCCAAATAGAGTTGTGGGAGCTTAAAGAAATCCATTATGCCACTCGATTTGGATTTTGTGCCCCCAGACCAAATTTCCCACATGTCCCTGAATGACTTGAGGAGGCGAGTTGTAACTCACAATAAAACTCAAATTGAGACTTGGATGGGAGAACCATCAGTTGCATTGGATCTAAAGAACCTATTTTCAACTAGGGGGGCCCTCCACTATCATTTCGTCCACTGAAAAACTATTTGTTGGAGTATCTTTTGCACTAGGGTTTTGCTTAGTGCTTATTACATATGTTTGACAATTTAACACCTTGTTAGGCTAGACATGGCAAGGCAAGTGAAAGAAAGGCATGGAAAGGAAAGTGAAATCAAGGCATGTCATGGAAAGTGAAGGCAAGTCAAGGAAAGGCAAGGCAAGGCATGGAAATTCAAGTGAAAGCAAGGCATGGCAAGGCAAGGTATGTCATGGCAAGTGAAGGCAAAGAAAAGAAAGGAAAGGCAAGGCATGGAAAGGCATGGCATGGCAAGGCAAGGCATGGGAAGGCATGGCATGGAAAGTGAAGGAAAGGTAAGGAAAGTGAAGGAAAGGCAAGTGAAAGCAAGGCATGGCAAGGTAAGGCATGGCAAGGAAAGACATAGAATGGAAAGACAAGGCAAGGCATGGTAAGGCAAGGAAAGGCATGGCGAGTGAAGGCAAGGCAAGTGAAAGCAAGGAAATGCAAGGCAAGTGAAGGTAAGGCAAGTGAAAGAAAGGCATGGAAAGGAAAGGCATGGCATGGAAAGGCAAGGCAAGGCAAGGCAAGGCATAGTAAGGAAAGGAAATTCATGGAAAGGAATTGCAAGGAAATGAATGGAAAGGCAAGGCGAGGCATGAATGGAAAGAAAAGTGAAGGAAAGACAAGTGAAGGCATGGAATGAAAAGGCAAGGCAAGGAAAGGCATGGAAAGGAAAAGCATGGCAATGCATGTCATGGCATGGAAAGGAATGGCCAGGAAAGGCATGGGAAGGCATGGCATGACAAGTGAAGGCAAGGAAAGTGAAGGCAAGTGAAGGCAAGTGAAGGACAGGCAAGTGAAGGAAAGTGAAGGAAAGGCAAGTGAAGGAAAGTGAAGGCAAGACAAGGCATGGTAATGAATGGAATGGAAAGACATTGTATGGAAATACAAGACATGGAAAGTGAAGGAAAGGAAAGGCATGGCAAGGCATGGCATGGCAAGTGAAGGAAAGGAAAGGAAAGTGAAGGCAAGGCAAGGCATGGAAAGTGAAGGAAAGGAAAGTGACGGGATGGCAAGGTAAGGCATGGAAAGGCAAGGCAAGGCAAGGTATGTCATGGAAAGTGAAATAAAATCAAGGCAAGGCAAGGCAAGGGAAGGCAAGGAAAGTGAAGGAAAGTGAAGGCAAGGCAAGAAATGGCAAGGCATGGTATGGAAAGACAAGACATGAAAAGTGAAGGAAAATAAAGGCATGACAAGGCATGGCATCGAAATTGAAGGCAAGGCAAGTGAAGGAAAGGAAAGGTAAGTGAAGGAAAGACAAGTTATGGGATGGAAAGGCAAGGCAAGGAAAGACATGGAAAGGCAAGGCAAGGAAAGGCGTGGAAAGGTAGGGAAAGGCAAGGCATGTCATGGAAAGTGAAGGAAAAACAAGGCAAGGCAAGGCAAGGGAAGGAAAGTGAAGGCAAGACAAGGAAAGGAAAGGAAAGTGATGGGATGGCAAGGCAAGGCAAGTCAAGTGAAGGGATGGCAAGGAAAGGAAAGGAAAGTGAAGTCGAGGCAAGGAAAAACAAGGCAAGGAAAAGCAAGGCATGGCATGGGTATATTTTAAAGCAAGGTATATTTTAACAACAGTCAAAATGAAGCCAAAATTATTCGTTTCACATACCTAGATGGTCATTCAAGTAGACCATCGAGATCACTTCTAATACTAGTGGTTTCCATTAGCTTCTCTTGCTCAGAGTAAGGAAAGAAGTATTGTACCTTTTATGAGATATTTATTGGAATTGTTTGTAGTTTGAGGTTTGTACCAATAACCAAGTTTGCAAAGTGGTATATGAATTGACCTGGTTTATAATATTGAAATACATATCCACCTTTCTTTCTTGTTCTTTCATCCCGTGTCAGATATTCTCCTTTAATAACCATCGACCCAATTAGAAATTCAATGCCTTCAACGTCTATTACTGATTGCATGAGGGTCTTCTTTCCCTCTAAGCATCATTCCAACCAATAATCAATGCCCCATTCATTATCTCTTGGGGAAACCACTGTGTATATATGCCCTGCAAAAAATGGAGTGCCAAAATGTGAGTCCACTTAATGAGCAAAGCATAAAACATTAATTCTAGTTATTCAAAATTTAATAGAAGGATTCAATGAACCTAGAAGTACAAGATATGAGACATGATCATTCTCTTCTAAGATACTTGATTGTTCCTCCTCCAATTGGGATAATTCTATAGTTATACGTTTACCAATGGGGAGCGATATACGATCCCATCTATCAACCCAGTTTTTCGATTCACAATCATCCCATTCATTAATTCTACATGGACCATATAAGAAAGATAATTTTCTCGTCCATATTTAAACTATTGCATTTTTTGATGTTCTAACTGAATGGAATCCACAAGTGCCTTGGATTATTTTGCATTCATACTGTTAGCACTCTGTAATTTGCCCAAGGCTGTGAGGCAGTCACAGAGGCAACATCAAAACCACTTCGAGTCTTGGATCTAGCCCTCCAAGACTCAGAGAGGGATCTCTCTATCTGATATAGCTTTGTTTGAATAGGTATTAGGCTAGTTATGAAGAACATGGCTTGGGGTTTTTAAATGTTTGATTTGGAACAACAAGGAGATCCATTGGGAAAATGGGGTCTGCACTGTAAACAATGGGATTCACATATCAGATCTGGACAAGACTGTTACATAGGGCAAGGTAGTGAGGGCGCAGCGTGGATGAAGGATGCAATAGGGTGATAGGGGATTGAGCGAAAAGAATGGAGGGAGGAAGTGGAATCACCTGAGCCAGACTTCATCATCACGAGGGAAGACGCCAAATCAATAGTCGAAAAATCGATTCGCCTATAATTATAGGACCCCAACATAGGCTCCACCTGGGGATGGCAGCTTCTTTCAGTAGGTGTCAAGAACCACAGACCTGTGAATCATGCAGACATGTGCTTTATCCATTGGGCTGGTCCCAAAACCTTATTTTGCTTTGATGGTGCAACTGAAACCAAATCAACTGAACACTACTGAAAAAGAAATGCTCAGAATGTTGAGCTTATTCATTTTTTCCTACCTACCCTACTGCAATCATTGCTCAACTAGGTAATGGAAAAATGCCAATGGAGCCAATCCAATAGTTGATTTAGTGGCTCTGTTCTTTCATTGTCTGTGATGAGACTCGGAAATAAGTCTGTTACTCGTGCTTGAGAGTAACTTCCATCGTGTTTTCCCTTGCGTAAGATTTGATCAACCCAGACAATAGGAAAAACATCAGCAACAGAAAAATATCTTGTATTAAAGAATTTATCCATATAGGTAGCTACAGGATCAATATAGGTTTGGCCCATCCTTTGATTTTCAACTTCAAACAACTCTGCGTCAAAACTCGATTTTTCACCTATGCCTTCTATGTCTTTCAACACTTCCTCATATGACTGTGGATGCTCTGATGATTTCTGAAATGATGCCTTTGTTGCACACACCCCTGTAATTGACTGCCTGATCATGTCAATATCATAACAACTTTTTATCTCATGACTGGAGAATGAAGAATAATTTTGGCCACACAGACCATCCAACTGATCAGCTATGGGATCCTGAAAAGACTGACAAGACTGTTGCATTGATTCAAATGATATTTCCTGATCTTTGATGTATTTTTCCTTCAACACTTGTCTAAGAGTCTTCTTCAAAATTCGAAATGATTTAAAGCACAATGGTATAGAGTTCTTTTGGATTAAATCATAATTTGTCTCAGGCTCTAAGCTATCATCAGGAATTTTAAAATCAATGTATGTCAAGGGCTGCGATACTGGGTTTAGAACAGCCTCCATATCCTTAAGGGCATCTTCAACTGATTGATCAGAGAAATTTATGTCTTCACTGTTTACAACTGGCCTAGAGTTTCTTTTCAGGAATTGAAAAGATGAGCAACATAAGGGCAAAGTGTCTTCACTTACTCTGACATTTTCTGCACATTCCTTATCGTTGTCATGACTTCTGTGCAAGGGCTGATTGCCGCATCTGAACGGTGAATGATCTTCTTCTTTCCAATGACATGCTGCTAGTTTATCTGAACAGACAACCTCTGTTTCAGCTTCATGATCATACTGATCCCACTTGGGTGGACAATCCAAGTAAGGAATGTTGTCAAACATGCACATCATATCAGCTGGTTGTTCCTCTACAAGTTGAGATGGAGATTCATCTTTGACTGTGTTGTGAATTGAATACATGAACGAATCAT
>SNQJ01S0003153.1:77899-101371 GCA_010110895.2 Picea sitchensis | reverse complement strand
GGGGTGATAACAAAACCGAGTTCATATTAACTAACTCCTGAAATTTTAATAAAAAATAATAAACATCTTGAATCCTGGTGAGTGATATCTCTTTTTTGGGGCTGAGGGGATGCCTTCAATACCTTAAAGTCTGAATGATGATGAAAACCAGTAGCATTGAGGTTTATAATGACTGGTCAAAGGACGAGAACAGTAACTGCAGTGACCCAAGAATTCACCAACACACTGTTGATTGAACGGAAGAGGTCCCATCCTAACCAGATGAGACACATATCAATAACGATGGCAAGAAGCGGCGCGTTGATGGAACAACAGATTTCTTTTTGGGACATCTTCCCGAAGCCATTCTGCATGACATTCTGTGTCGCCTATCTATCTGCGACCTCTTGAGAGCTCGAAAAACTTGTGTCTCTTGGCACCGTATTGTTTCGTCCTGCAACATTTTTCAACAGTTATACGACGAGAGAAGCTAGGAATCATGGATTTCTCTCACCAGCGAACCCCAGAATCCCCACGACTTTTGCCTCTTCAACAACAACTCTAACAAGTGGTATTTTTTCAAGACTACTTGTCCGGGGGATCTGACTAAATGTTGGCTTCTCGAGGATTTATGCTCCTATCTTTTCAATTCAAAGTCAAACTACAAATCTTTGTCATATAATAATTAAAAATGATACCATACAACCTATAACTTCGCTGTCAGGTATTCACAATTTTTGTAAAAAGGATGCAGTCATGGACCAAGTAAAATCGATGTTAGTAAAATCCACCATTACACAAAAACACCCACCAATATGCCCCGATTAACTGGTAAGGTGCGGGAATTTGATGGAGAAAGAAAAACAAGCCAGATCTATAAAATCGTAGGGAAAATTTGCCCTTAAAATAAAAACAAAATGTAGTCCTAAGAAGTGGCAAAATCGCTAGGTAAGTGACCACAAATTGCAGTCCTAAAATGGCCAAAATCGCTAGGTAAACATAAGAAACGATTGTTGTCTTTAAGAGTGGAAAAATCACCCTGTAAATAAAAATGAAATGCAGTGTTAAGAAGTGGCAAAATTGCCAGATAAGCAACCACAAATTGTAGTCTTAAAATGGACAAAATTTCCAGGTAAATACAAGCAACGATTGTTGTCTTTAAGAGTGGCAAAATCGCCCTGTAAATAAAAACGAAATGTAGTCTTAAGAAGTGGCAAAATCGCCAGATAAGCAACCATGAATTGCACTCTTAAAATGTCCAAAATCGCTAGGTAAACACAAGCAATGATTGTTGTATTTAAGAGTGGAAAATCCCCACATACACAAGCTATGATTGTTTTCTTAAGGAGCGGAAAAATCGCCGTTAAAATATAAACGAATTGCATTCCTAAGAAGTGGAAAAATCGCGATTTCCAGTCTTAATTCGTCTTCAAATATTAAGCTGTAGAGGTATAACAATTGCAGAGAATATGGCCATAAAAAAAAAAAAAACACAAAGTTAAATAGCCAGGAAGGTATTACAAGGCGGAGTTAAATTATCCACCAATATATAAAAATGTAGAGTTAGACATTTCTTGATTGAGAGTGATGAAATGTAGAGAACACTAAACACAGTTTTTCAGATGGCGAGAACAGTTAGGACGTAGAGGAGATAAAACATGCAGAGACCAAAGCAAGGTGGAGATCAAGGTAAAGATAAGAAGGGGTAAACAACTGAGAAACACATCTTTCACTCATCATCCATGAATAGAAAATATGGACGTTAGAATCTATAGGTCACTCTGCACCGAAATGACGACCGTTGTTTCGGCTCCTGCTTGACTGCTTAAGCATGGACTGACGAACTAGGGACGAGGATGAAAAGAACAATTCTTCACAAAAGTCAACAAAACCAAAGGACAATCACAACATGCAGGAATCGAATGCCAAGGGAATTATGTCATGCAGTGAGCTTAAGGCTATGGGGAATTTAAGTTCTCGATTGAAATGCTAATTCCAACATTTTCATTACCCAATTAAAAATACATAAATGAAAGTGTAAGGTATAATAAGAATCTACCATGAAGAATCAAAGTAATTTTATCGTAGCCCAAGTCATCTGCTCTGAGTCGTTGTCCCATGAGCTCCGTGTAGCTCTCACTTGCTGACCGATGAGATTTCACCGGTACCTCCTAGCCAATGCTAGGGGTACTCTTCTTACCCTTTAGCCCCCTGAGCCGCAAATGGGCCATGCACACTAAACCATAGAAGATCTAGCTCCCAGCTCACCTTGAAAGGTTGAGCTACCACTCCTCACTGAGCTGGGTATCCCATCTCCCACAATATAAGCCAGTCAAGTCTAAATTTGTGCAACTTAACATTACGCATAACATAAGAGATCCATCATCCTCCTCCTCCCTCCTTTATATAGAGTTTCTAAGTCATTTAATTTCCCAAAATCCCATTTAATTTATTGTTCAATAATTTAATTCATAAAAATCCTCCCTGTACATGTGTCACCCATCCCCTTCATTGCACCATAAATTAATTTAATTAATTAATTAATTACTCCCATTTCCCTCACTCACCTAAAAGATTCCTAGAATTTCTCCTAGGTGTCCCCAAATTCCCTTACACATTTTAATGACTTACCCCCTTACTAATTTACTAGTTGAGTTCAATTTAGAAAGTTTGTAAATGAAAGATACCTTACTAAGTTATTCATTCTGCTTTTTACTTATGTTTCCCTTTCTCTTTATGTTCCCCCTTTTTCCTTAGTTTCCTAATTCTTTTAAATTTCCCTCTTTCCCTCTTCATTTAAAAATCAAATTAGCAAGTGTAGAAAATTACCTTTTTCCCATTTTTCTTTTTAATTAATAATTTTTTAATTAGCATATGTTAGAAAACAATTATTTCCCCTTTTTCATTTTTTTTTAATTTTATCCGCCAAAAGATTTTTATAAATTAATTGAATTGCATAACCCCTTCTCGTCACATATATATACACATATATTATCACAAGTATCACTTAGACCTAGATTTTATTTTCCTAGGCTGGGCGACATTTTATTAGGGAAATTGTTTTCAATATTTCTCATCAAATTATTCATTCGAAGGCCATATATGTTGATTCATTTATTATTTAAAAATGCGACGTGCCCTTCAGAACACACTAGGTTCTCCAAGGGTGACACTTGCCTCATTATGTTTCCCTTGCATGATGTGCCCTTCAGGATGCACTATGTGCTCCAAGGGTGCCACTCACCTCTTTCCATTTTTCTTGCGTGATGTGCCCTTCAGGATGCACTGTGTGCTCCAAGGGTGCCACTCACCTCTTGAATGACTTGGTAGACATCAAAACCCCTGGAGTCAATACTCCACCAGGTGATCTTGTGGGAGACTAAGGGCCTCTAAAGAATAAGGCCCCTGCCTTATTGCATGACTTTTAGAATCATCGTGAGTGACTGTCGCAGTCGACCCTCACGACATCGTGGGTCTTCTCGAACTAGGTAATTGTTAACCTACAGTTCGAGCCACGACAAGAGTGCTAGTAGGATTTGGCAGGGCTGCTATCCACACCTCTCCCTCAACATCTCTCATTATCGTGTGTGACCCCTCTACTCCACATGTGAATCTGGTCGGTAAGCTATCGTCAGCCTGCATCATCAACGAATCATGTCATGAATAATATCCATAATCATATCATCTAAATATATGAACATATGTCATATATACAACAATCAAACCCCCAATAGTCCACTCCCCGACTTGATCCAGAGTCCAAGGGGTTTCATCGATGCCTCTGCATCCTCGAGGTCCAAATTCCTGCACACTCAGGAAAATCGAGTCAACAACATGTATATATGTCAATACAACAAAATAACATGTCATCAATCCATAATGCCTCATAATCATAATTAAATACCCAATAGTATAATAATCCGGATCACTTTCAAGCAAGTGTCCTCAAAGAATATATTTGCTCAGTGCACGCAAGAGCGGGATGCTACATACACCCCCTCTTAGTCTAAACTTCATCCTGAAGTTTCATAGTATACAAGTGTCGAAATAATGTGTATCACAATATCATAAGTCTATCTATCAAACAAAAATGGAAACTCCTGGTGAATATGATATGCATCCTCCCAGGTCGACCAGTGAGGACTATAGTTGTCCCACTTGACGTTGGTCTGATCTACTATTAGACGTCGTGGTTGTCAAATGAGATGATATAGGATGTGGATCAACTCAGCTGTGAGGGCCCCCTAATCTGATACCTGCAAGGAAATCATGTCAATAACTTGTGTAGGATCATTAATATAATGTCTCAAATCAGATACGTGAAAAACATTGTGCATATGCCTCAAAGAATCAGGAAAGGCTAGTTGATAGGCCACAGGCCCCTTCCTCTCCATAATCTCGAAAGGTCCCACAAACCTAGGAGAGGGTTTATCTCCCTTTCCAAACTTGATCGAACACTTATGCGGTTTTATCCACAAGAAGACTTGATCATGAACTTCGTAACTACGGTCGACACAATACACATCAACATAAATCTTCTGTCGATCCTGCGCTTATTTGATCCTTCACTTTATTGTTTACATTTTCTCTTCCATTTCTTGAATCACTTCTGGTCCCACCAAGATCCTATCCTCGAGACGATCCCAACTCGAAGGTGTCTGACACGGTCTCCCATAAAGAAACTCGAAGGGCGCCATCTTAATGGTGCTTTGGTAATTGTTGTTATAAGCGAGTTCTACCAGTGGAAAGAATTCTTCCCAACACGTTTTTTGGTCCATCACGTACATGCACAACATGTCCTCCAAGGTCTAGTTCATTCGTTCGGTCTACTCGTCAGTCTTTGGGTGATGCGTAGTACTAAAGTTAAGTTGGGTTCCCAACACCTCTTGGAAACTAATCCAAAATCGTCCAGTGAACACCGATCCTTGATCGGATATAATCCTCTGAGGGACACCATGCAACCTCAGAATCTCACTGATGAAAACTCTAGCTCTGTCAACTGCCTAATACGTCGTATGCACAGGAATAAAATGAGCACTCTTCGTCAGAGTGTCGACTACCACAAAAATCGAGTTGTGTCTCCTTGCTGTCAATGGCAATCCAACAATGAAATCCATCGAAATGACCTCCCATTTTGATTTCAGAATAATGTGTGGTTGTAGTAATCTTGTTGGATGTCTATGTTCAGCCTTTACCTGCTGACATTCTAGACACCTGAGCACATAGTTGACTATGTCTGCCTTCATTCCCCTCCATAAGAATAAGGGTTTAAGGTCTACCCTCATCTTCATGACTCCTAGGTGGGCCATGTACATTTCTCTGTGAGCCTTGTTTAGGATCAAACTCCTCAACTTGTCGTTCGGCGATACGTAAATCCGATTTTTAAACCTCAATAATCCATCGTTGTCAAACGTAAATCCTTCAAATATTGGTACCATCATTGTGTTTTGTCCGATAAAATCCTCGACCTCTTTGTACCAATCATCGTCGTGTTGTAAAGATAGAATATTGTCTCGTAGATTCATTTGAAGAGGCAACACTAAAAATATGTGTGGTCTCCGACTCAATGCATCTGCGACTCAGTTCATTGTTCCTTTTATGTAAGAAAGCTCGAAATCGTACTCGCTAAGAAGTTCTGACCAACTTCGTTGTCATGCGTTGAGGTCGCTTTGCGTAAATATGTGTTGTAGTCCACAATGGTCCATCTTTAGTTCAAATTTTCATCGAACAAGGTATTGTCTCCAAACCTTCAAGGCGTAAATAATGGTTAACAACTCCAAATCATGCATTGCATAGTTCTCCTCATGCCTTCTTAGTTTCCTCGAGATGTAAGTGATCACTCAACCATCTTGCATCAAGACTCTACCTAAGACTTCCTTGGATGCGTCAGTGCATACCAAGAAGTCCACGTCCATGTCAGGGACCTTTAGTATTAGTTCTTTTGTCAACAACTCTTTGAGCCTCCCAAATTCTTTCGCATATTTCTTGGTCCGAACAAACTTTTTGTTATTCTTTTACAATTCCGTGATTGGATTTTCTATATTCAAAAATCCCTTGACGATTCCTACTAAACCCATGAAGCTATGCACTTTCGGGACATTTGTCAGCATAGGCCATTCCATAATGGCCTCAACCTTTGTTGGATCCATGTCAATACCTTCGTCGGAGATGACATGCCCTAAGTAGTGAATCCTTGATTGATAAAAAGAGAATTTCAACAACTTCCCATATAATTTGTGCTCTTGTAGACACTGTAGTACCAAGCGCAAGTGCTCTTCATGCTCTTCCGTCATCCGAGAGTAAATCAAAATATCATTCATGAATACTTGGATGAACTTGTCCAAGTGCTCGCGGAACACCCCGTTCATCAAAATCATAAATACCCTTGGGGCGCTTTTCAGTCCAAATGGTAATACAATAAACTTGTAATGGCCAAACCTCGTCTTAAAGGCAGTCTTAGGGACTTCATCCTCCTTGATCCGTAACTAGTGATATCTTGATCACAAATCGATCTTTGAAAACACTGTAGCACCCTTCATGTAATCAAATAGATCATCAATCATTGGTAGTGGATATTGATTCTTAATCGTTGCCTTGTTCAATTGATGGTAGTCAATGCAAAGGCTCCATGACCCATCCTTCTTTCATATGAAAATAATAGGCACACCCCACGGTGACACACTCGGGTATATAAGTCCTAGATATAGCAACACCTTCAGTTTCATTCTCAACTCCTGTAACTATAGGGTCGACATCCGATAAGGAGTTATAGCTATCAGTTCAGTCCCTATTTTTAGGTCTATGCTAAACTCCAATTCCCTCTCTGACAACATCCCAGGTAACTCCTCCGAGAATATGCTGGTAAACTCTCTCACCACTGGTAGGTGTTCTAGACCTTCCACTGCTCCTTTTTCATTCAACGTAAGGATCACATAAATCTTACATCCCTTGCGCATTATCTTTGGTAAATTCAAGGAAGAGATAAACCTCAAGGAAACTACCTGGTTCCAACCTACAATCATGCATCTCTGTCCCTTGTCATCGACCAAGCACAACTGTTTCGTCTTATAGCTGAGTATCACCTCATGCGATTCCAACTAGTCAATACCAATCAGGATGTCATAAGATCCTAAGATCATGACATACAATTTGGCCCTGGTGACAAAATCTCCTAGGTTAAGGGTACATCCTATAACCTTTCCTCCAACCTTCTTTTTGGCTCCTTAAGCCATCTGTACAAAGTTAAACTCATCTGGTTCGACTGCCTTTACCTTAATCCTTTTTAGCGCTACACCATAAATGAAAATCTTTGTAGCAAAAAGATCTATCAAAATACTAAGGGTATTTTCAGAGACGATGCCTGACATCTCGAGCACAGTTAACTGGTGCTCTGGCTGGCAGTTATTCACCGCTACATGAATCCAATGGTCATTTCGTAAATATCCCACGGTAGTGGGTCCAGCTGATCCAGATGATCTAGTCCTCTCCACTAGGCAATTACATTGGTAGTGTGGCTCCCCACATGTCCAACACCCCTTCTTTGGTCTAGTCCTCCTGGTACACGAAGTAGAAGTTGACAGCCCATCTTCCTAGAATCCTGGTTCGTTTTGCTGAATAGACCTAAACTGCTACTGCTATGGTCGAAGTTGCTGCTGATGTGGTGGTCCTCAGTAAGGAGTTTGTTGCTAAGGCGTTGGTCAATGAGGTGTAGTGAAAGTGGATCCCCTCTGGAAGCCATGATATCCTGGCGTATGTCTAGCTGGTGTCGAATGTTGTTGCTCACCAGATGGCACCTTCCCTCTTGGTCTAACTGGAGTCCTTCTCTAACCCCCGTTGATCAAATCCTCTTCTGCTATGAGGGCCTTCTGGACGACATCATGCAAGGTCTAAGGCATCAAAATCTTAACCTTTGAACGTATTCTTCCATTAAGGTCGAACATGAACCTGTTGACCTTAAGTTTCTAACTATTAAGATGAGGAGCATATCGAAGCAGCTCCATAAAATAAGCCTCGTACTCGGGCACTGTACGACCGCACTGTCGTAAGGTGTTGAACTTGTTGAGATGATGCTCAATGAATTCCTCTGATAGGTACCTCTCTCGCAACCATTCCTCGAATATTTCCCATGACACGTCTTCGATGGTCATGTTCAATTGTGGTAGGAGAATCTTCCACCAAAGAAGAGTTCTCCCCTTCAGTTGAAATACCATCATACAGACCCTCATGTTGGAGGTATAGTTACAAAGTGCAAAGCACATTGCCATATTCTCCAACCATGAATCGGTGGCTGCACCATTCAGGGCACCAAAGAACTACGAAAATTTGACCTTCTCGAGTTCGCAGTGAATGCTACCAGTACCAATCAGAGAACGCAATGGACCCTCAGGGGGTGTCAGTGCCCTTGCCTCATCTCTGTCCAAACGGCTAATCAGTGCCTCAAACATGCGCTGAAAATATCTCATCAACCAAACCACATCACCCACCACTATCTTCTCCTGCCCAACAACCTGTTCATCTCCCTGGGGGTTAGACCCCTTAGGCGTGGATGTTGTTGGAGGCATCACACCTCCTCCCCTAGCACCCCGTCATCTGCCTCCAGGATGTCCTCTAACCATTATTACCTGCACGAATACAAGTCAACTTATTTAGAAACATTATAATCAAATATTATAACAACGAAATTCATAGTGTTCCCAAGTTGCGGGTTGAACTCGATCTGATACTATGTGCAATGCCCCAATCGTTACATCTGTAAGCGAAGAAAAAGTGATTTTTTTTTTTGTTTTTAGGCAGGAAGGAAATGACGACAACAGTTGAACCACACAACTAATGATGACTACAAGCACACAGTCCAGGCAACAGACAACTATGACTTCACGCACTGGCACAAGAGCAACTGGGCGAAACGTGCGTAGAAAAACAATGAGAAACGACTACCTGCCCGATCAAAACAGGACCATGCCTACAAGCTAAGGGACAATATCCCACTCTCGACAAAACAACCTTGATGACCAATTACTAGAACCTCAAGGTGCATGAACCAAACGCATGAAGGCATTCAACCCGTGCACCAAAATCAAACTTGCAACACTAAAAAACACTCAGACAAAAGGCACCAAATCCGACAAAGTTATCATTCGCCGCTATCCAATAGGGCACAACATGATCCCCTCATCAGGAATCATGTTGCCCCCAAGTGATAGATGCGTCAATAACCTTGGTGCAACATAACAAAATGAGACCAAGGACTCAAGAAAATCCAGCGTGCTAGGAGGCGAAATAAATGACAAGAACACTACACCCACACCCCAAGCAACCCATCGACAAGATGCAAGATGACTACAATCAAAGGAAAATATCAAGCTAATACCCAACTCCGCCAACAATCCATCCAATAACTGATAAGCCAGATGTGTAAGTGCGAAGGTTGAACTGTTACCAAGATACTAAGGTCATAAATGTTATCATAATGCGCCCTAAGAAAGGCACTTAACCAAATCAAATACGCTTAAAATAAGTGAACTACTTAACATTTTAAAGGTGCTCCAAGCTGCTTATAAAAATAATCGACATTATTGTCTAAAAGGGTTAATCCTTATTCTGATCGATGTCTATAATTAATTCCACTTCAATGATATCCTTACTGCCATTTTATGTTGTTATGAGGTTATAAATAAAATCCATTTGATGCTATTCAATGCAATTTTAATGCTATCTTGATGTTTTTAAATGATTGTCACCTCGACGTTATTCAATGAGATTTAATGCTAATTTTAAACTCTATTCGACAACAATATTATTAATGCTAATTAATAACAGAAGAATGTTGTCCAAAAACAAAATTCCATGTTATTGTTGTCATAAGGATAACATAACCCAATAATACATGCTAAGTTAACAATGATCACAATGATACATGTTGTAATAAAGCTAAGCTAACAATGATTACAGTAATACACGTTGTAATAATGCTAAGTTATCAGGAGAACGCTGCACAATAATACAATAAAACTCTATATAGTAAAATCACATTATACCAAATGCTTAACCATGCCATATAAATCAAGCTATACATTACAAGAAAATTCGTTGAATCCAGCTATGCACCAAAACGTTTTCAGAGCAATCAAATCACAATCAAGTACGGGAAAAGGGAAGAGTGATCAATGGCAAGGATGGAAAAAAGACAAGAAGACGCAGAGATAAATTGGTTGCCACCTCCAGACAAAAATCTCCATGAAGATGCAAAGATAAGTGGTAAAATCGCAGAGGTTAACCATTGGGAAAATCGTTGAAATCTTGCATGATTTATTACATGCTTTTAATTACGACTAACAACTAATAATGATATTAATAGAATACAAGATGAAGACCATGTGGTCTAAATATATAAGATTATTGATCCTTATCTTTTCAATTCATTGTCAGACGACAAATCTCTGTCATATAGAAATTAAAAATGTTGCAATACAACCTATACCTTCATTGTCAGATATTCACGATTTTATTTTTTTTAAAACAGTTATGGACCAAGTAAAATCGTTGTTCTTAAAATCCATCATTACACAAAAACACCCACCAATACACCCCCATTAACCATTATTGCATGGGAATTTGATGGAGAAAAAAAAACAAGCCAGATGTATAAAATCGCAGGGCAAATTATCCCTTTAAATAAAAACAAAATGCAGTCCTAAGAAGTGGCAAACTCACTAGGTAAGCAACTACGAATCGTAGTCTTAAAATGGCCAAAATCACCAGGTAAACACAAGCAACGATTATTGTATTTAAGAGTGGAAAAATCGCCCTGTAAATAAAAATGAAATGCAGTCTTAAGAAGTGGCAAAATCGCCAGATAAGAAACCACGAATTGCAGTCTTAAAATGGCCAAAATCGCTAGGTAAAGACAAACAACGATTGTTTTCTTTAAGAGTGGAAACATCACCCTGTAAATAAAAAATAAATGCAGTATTAAGAAGTGGAAAAATCGCCAGATAAGAAACCATGAATTGCAGTCTTAAAATGGCCAAAATCGCCAGGTAAACACAAGCAACGATTGTTGTCTTTAAGAGTGGAAAAATTGCCTTGTAAATAAAAATGAAATGCAGTCTTAAGAAGTCACAAAATCACTAGAGAAGCAACCACAAATTGTAGTCTTAAAATGGCCAAAATGGCCAGGTAAACACAAGCAACTATTGTTGTCTTTAAGAGTGGAAAAATTGCGAGATACACAAGCTACAATTGTTGTCTTAAGGAGTGGAAAAATTGCCCAGAAAATATAAACGAATTGTAGTCCTAAGAAGTGGGAAAATCACCAGGTAAACAACCATGATTTGCAGTCTTAATTCGTCTTCAAATATTAAGGTGCAAAGGTATAAAAATTGCAGAGAATATGGCCAAAAAGAAAAAAAAAACATAGAGTTAAATAGCCAGGAAGGAATTACAAGGCAGAGTTAAATTATCCAACAACATATAAAAATGCAGAGCTAGACATTTTGTAGTTGAGGGTGATGAAATGAAGAGAACACTAAGCACAATTTTCAGATGCTGAGAACGATTAGGACGCGAAGGAGATATAACATGCAGAGACCAAATCAAGGCAAAGATCAAGGCATAGATAAGAAGGGGTAACAATTTAGGAAACACATCCTTCACTCGTCATCCACGCACAAAAAAGTAGGGCATTAGAATCTATAGGTCACTGTGCACTGAAGTGACGACTGTCGATTCGGCTCCTGGACGATTGCTCTGTCGTGGACTCACAAACTAGGGACGAGGATGAAGAGCACAACTCTCCACAACAATCAACAAAACCAAAGGATAGTAAGAACATGTAGGGATCGAATGCCAAGGGAATTAAGTCAAGCGACAAGCTTAAGGCTATGGGGAATTTAAGTTCTCGGTTGAAATGCTACGTCAAACATTTTATTTACCCAATTAAAAATACAGAAATGAAAACGTAAGGTATAATAAGAATCTACCATGCATAATCAAATTAAGCGTACTGTATCCCAATTCGTTTGCTATGAATCATTGTCCCACGAGCACCGTGCAACTCCCTCTTGCTGAACGATGAGACGTCATCGGTACCTCCCAGCCAATTCTAGGGGTACTCTTCTTCCCCCTTATCCCCCTGATATGAAAAAGGGCCACACACACTAAACCAAAGAACAACTAGCTTCCATCTCGCCTCGCAAGGCCGAGCTACCACTCCTCACTGAGACGGGTATCCCAACTCCCACAAGCTATGTCAGTCAATTCTAAATTTCTGCAACATAACATTACTCATAACATAAGAGATCCATCCTCCTCCTCCTCCCTCCTTTATATAGATTTTCTAAGTTATTTACTTTCCCAAAATCCCATTTAATTTATTGTTCAATAATTTAATTCATAAAAATACTCCCTGTACATGTATCACCGATCCCCTTCATTGAACTAGAAATTAATTTCATTAATTAATTAATTATTCTTATTCCCCTCACCCACCTAAAATTATTCCTAGAATCGCTCCTAGGTGTCCCCAAATTCCCTTACACATTTTAATGACTTACCCCCTTACTAATTTACTATTTGAGTTCAATTTCGAAAGTTCTTAAATGCAAGATACCTTACTAAGTTAGTCATTCTTCTTTTTCCTTATCTTTCCCTTTCTCTTTAAGTTTCCGCCTTTTTCCTTAGTTTCCTAATTCTTTTAAATTTACCTCTTTCCATTTTCATTTAAAACTCAAATTGGCAAGTGTATAAAATTACCTTTTTCCCCTTTTTCTTTTTAATTAATAAACTTTTAATTAACATATGTAACAAAACAATTATTTCCCGTCTTTCCTTTTTTTTAAATTTTATCCCTCAAAAGATTTTTATAAATTAATTGAATTGCTTACCCCCTTCTTGTCACATGTTTAGTGACGATTATATATATATATATATATATATATATATATATATATATATATATATCACAAGTATCACTTAGACCTAGATTTTATTTTCCTAGGCTGGGCGACATTTTATTAGAAAAATTGTTTTAAATATTTCTCATCACATTATTCATTCTAAGGCCATCTAAGTTTATTCATTTATTATTTAACAATGGGACGTTCCCTTCAGGACGCACTAGGTGCTCCAAGGGTGCCACTCGCTTCATTTTGTTTCCCTTGACCGATGTGCCGTTCAAGACACACTATGTGTTCCAAGGGTGGCACTTGCCTCTTTCCGGTTTTCTTCTATGACGTGCCCTTTAGGACACACTACGTGCTTCAAGGATTCCACTCGCCTCTTGACTGACTTGGTAGACATCGAAAACCCCTGGAGTTAATACTCTGCTAGGCGATCTTTTGGGAAACTAAGGGCCTCTAAGGAATAAGGCCCTTGCCTTATTGCTCGCCCCTTAGAATCATTGTGAGCGACTCTCACAGTCAGCCCTCACGTCATCGTGGGTATTATCGAGCTAGGTAATCGTTAACCTACAGTTCGAGCCACGACGGGAGTGCAAGTAGGTTGTGGTAGGGTTTTTGTCCACAGCTCTCCCTCAATATCTTTGGTTATCATCTGTGACCCCTCTACTCCACATGTGATTTTGGTCGACAAGCTATCGTCAACCTCCATCATCAACGAATCATGTCAATAATAATATCCATAATCATATCATCTAATCAGATGCACAAATTTCATATATACAACAATCAAACCCCCAATAGTCCACTCCCCGACTCAATCCGGAGTCCAAGGGGTTTCATCGATGCCTCTGCATCCTCGAGGTCCAAATTCCTACACACTCAGGAAAACTGAGTCAATAACACTTGTCTATGTCAATACAGCAAAATAACATGTCATCAATCCATAACGCCTCATAATCATAATCGAATTCTCAATAGTATAATAATCGATATCACTTGCAAGCAAGTGTCCTCAAAGAATAAGTTCACTCAGTGTGCGGAAGGCCGGGATGTTACATTATCTAAGTTCAAAAGTCTTGGAATTTTTTGTGAAGAGTGTAGCATAAAGTTGGATGATGAACATTACATATATAATATTCTTACTAAGATTGGTAGTGCATATTTAGTTTTTGTATCTACCTTCTATGCCACGAGAGAATGTCTCGTGAATTCTTATCAAAAACCCACTCTTGAGTCCTTTTGTGATGATTTTATTAGAGAGAAATATAAGCCTATGCAACTTGGACTGATTAGCACTGCAGGCACCTCCAAAAAAGGCTTAGTGGCCCAACAGAAAAATAAATCCAAAATTCCAAAGAAGGAACATCCTCTCCATAACAAAAATAAAACAAGGGTCCCAAATCCACTCAACCAGCTTCATCTCCTAATGGTGAGAAACGAGAAAAATCTAAAAATAAGAAAACATATAGACATTACAAATTCTGTGGGAAAGATGGTCATTATGAGTCCAAGTGTTTTCATAAGATGACAACTTTAGAATCAATGATCAAGAAGCACAAAAACAATATAGATTCTACTTCATCTTATTCTTCTCATGGACATGCACTTTCTGCTTCTTGTTTATCCTTCAAAGCAACTTCTACTTCTTCTTCTTATGACTAGCTTATTGATTTTGGACCATCTTATCATATGGCTAAGGATAAATCCATATTTTCTTCTCTAAATGAATGAAACACCAAGAAAGTATTTGTTGGTGATGATATATATCTTAGTTTTGTATGGTTTGGAACAATTTAGGTAGATAATGGTCATTTCAATGATGTATTATGTGTTCCAAGTCTTTCCTGCAACCTTATGTCAATATATCAAATCACTCACCCAGGTGAAGGTAAAACCGTACAATTTTCACCTCACGAAGTTGTAATCAAGAATCTAAAATATCCTCTTCATGTTATTGCAACTGGAATTGTTGATGATATTATCAGTTTGTAAAAGTTTGACAACTTTGGGTCATCATATTTTCCATCATTTTTTGTTTCTCATAGTGATGACTTGAGCAAAATTTGACATAAGAAGTTTGGTCATCTAAACTATCACTCATTGAAACAACTATGTAATCAATAGATTGTTCCTGGTCTTCCTCTTGTTTCATTCAGATATGGTGGTTGTGTCAGTTCTTTTCTTCACAAACGTCATCAGTAAAATTTTGAAAAACGTGCCTCTTCTCCTTTCCAACTTGTTCACAGTGACTTCTGTGGTCCATTTTTTTCTCCTTCTTTTTCTGGGTGCAAGTATTTATTAACTTGCATTGATGAATTTTCCAGATGTAGTTGGTTTACTTCTTAAAACTTAAGAGTGAATTTTTTGACAAGTTCTTGGCCTACAAGGCTCTTGTATAAAAGAAACGTGGACATCAAATTCAAAGGTTAAGAGAAAATAATGGAGGATAATATGTGAAAAATAATTTTACAAGTTATTTCACTACATAGGGAATCCAAATGAAACACACTCTTCGATATACACCACAAGAAACTATTGTTGCTGAGAGAAATAACCACACATTAAAAGAAATGGATGATTACATGATCCAATTTAAGGGATTAAGTCAAAAGTATTTGGTGGAAGCCATCAACTTTCCAAATTACATAGTAATTTGCACTCCCACAAAGGATATTAAAAATATAACATTGGAAGAAGCATGGACTAAACTTAAGTAAGATGTAAGTCAATTTTGTGCACTTGGTAGTGTACCATGTGCTCACATTCTCGATGAGAAAAGGAAAGCAATGTAGCCTAAAAGTGAGAAGTGTATATTGGTTGGTTATTTTTAATATGTCAAAGGTTACAAACTTCTTCAACCAAATTGTAATGAAATTATTGTTAGAAGCAATGTTAAATTTGATGAAAATATATTGGTATACGAGTCTAATTTGGTGTTTGTGTCTTCTTCATCTTGTGAGACATATTCAGTGTTTGTGCCTTATTCTCTCCCTATTTTGGTTTCTTCTTATTCAAATGATGATAGTGAGGATGAAAATCAACCTCTACCTTCTCACCTTCCTCCAGATGAGTCCATTGGACATGAACCAACACCACTTATTCCTTGATGGGTTCGTTCAACATGAAAAAAAAATGGCGATCTTGTTGGTGATCCTTCAGTTCAACATCGTAAATGTTCACAGTTCCAAGGATCCACTTATCTTTTGGCTCAAGTTTCAGAGACTCATGATCCAGATACATTTTCAAAAGCTTCAGGTCATGTATATTGGGATACAACAACGAATGAAGATTGTCATTCTTTAATGAAAAATGATACTTGGGATCTTGTACCTCTTCTGGAAAGAAGAATTACCAGATGTGAATGAGTCTATAGAACTAAGTATACATAAGATGGAAGTGTTGAAAGATATAAGGGTTGGTTAGTTTCCAAAGGATTCGCTCAATTTCAAGGAATTGACTATAATGAAACCTTTTCCCCCATAGCCAAAATGAATTCCATTCACCTTGTTAGAGCCCTTGCAGCCTCAGATAAAGGGGAGATACATCAAATGGATGTCAAATATGCCTTCTTGCGTGAGGATTTACACGAAGAAATATACATGGAAAAACCTCATGCCTATGTCTAGAATGACTCTAGCTGTGTTTTCCCACCTAAGAAATCTCTTTATGGTATTAAGCAAGCTCCTAGAGCTTGGTATGCCAAAATGGACAACTTTCTTCTTCACACTGAATTTTCTAGATGCCATTTTGATCCTAATTTCTATACCAAGAAAGTAGGAATCCATATCATAATCTTTGTTGTTTATATTGATGACCTTATCCTCACTGGTAGTGACCCAAAAATTTTAAACCATGTGAAAATAAAACTTAAGAAGAAATTTGAAATGACAGACTTAGGATTTTTTCACTATTTCCTTAGCCTCCAAGTTTTGCAAACCAAGGAGAGAATTTTTATTTCCTAGTCTAAGTATGCTTGTGATTTTCTTCGTCACTTTCACATGGAAGATTTTAAATCAATCCCTTCTTCCTTCCAGTTTGGATTCAAACTTACTGCCACCTATACGTATCCTTCAGTTGATGACACTTTGTACCATCAATTAGTTGGTAACCTCTTATACATGACTCATACCCATTGTGATCTTTCCTTTTTTGTTGGTATTGTTGCCCGGTATATACAAAGACCACATGAAATCCATTGGAAAGTAGCTAAAATAATACTTCGGTATGTTCAGGGTATATTTTAGTTCGAGATACATTATATTTCAAAGCGGGCTCCTTTATTGGTTGGTTTTGTTGATTCATATTGGTTTGTCGACCCTAATGATCAAAAGTATACTTCAAGTTATGTTTTAATACTATGGTTCAAAACCTATCACTTAGGCCTATAAGAAACAAAATGTTATTTCTCTTTCTTCAATAGAAGAAGAGTACTGAGAAATAGTTAGTGCAAGTCAGGAAGCCTTGTGTCTTTGAATGATCATGTCATAGCTTGGATTCCAAGAACGACATATGACCAACGTTTGGTGTGACAATCAGAGTTCTATAAATCTCGCCAAATGCCCAGTTCAACATCAACGCAAGAAACACATCGAGCTACACATGCACTTCATCTGAAATCTCATTCATGATTGAGTTATTGAAATACTCTTCTACCCTATATAATATCAAGTTGCATACATATTCTCAAAGTCTCTTGTCGAAGAAAAGTTTTCAAAACTTCTATCTATGTTAGGAGTTTAGGAAGTTGTCATCAAGGGGGATAGGCTCTAATTCCACCTTCCTTCTCCTATTGTGTCACCTTTCTAAATCCTTCAATCCTATCTCAAGTTGTTCTTAAAAGGGGATGTTAGGATATTTAGACACTTAGGAGTTAATTAAGATCAACTTGGTATAATATGTCATTCAGTAAAAGTGTGTTTCTTTAGTATGCATTTGTAGTTAGAAAATCGTTGAGGTGCCTGATCCTGAAAAACAATTGTTCAAGCCCTCAAAATGCCCCCTAAAGTTTAGGAACCGAAAAACTGCTAAAAATAGTAAATTGCTAGAAGTCTAGTTTGAGCCAGTTAGAATAGGTGGGTGGCCATCGATATCCACTTGGATCAATCCTCCCTCCTTAGGAAGAAATGGTCTCCATTTACTTGAGTTCTCGGCTAAGAGGGGGAAGCATTTGTTGAATTTGAACCTTGGTGAGTTGATTTCCTTGTTGGAGAAGTTACACTGCTTGGCTCATGAAAGGTTGTTGAGAAATTGATGTTCGGAGGGTTGGACCTTTGTAACCAGTCTCACTACATGATATGATTATGTGAAGAAGTAATATTTGGGCTTTGCTTCAATATTTTTGAATTGCGTTTGTTGGATAGAAGGTGCTTGGGCTGAGGCTGCAGTGGTTTCAGTGTCCTTCTGTTCACCTTTTGAACATATTATGAAGAAGTTGAATTTTGTAGTATGAGATATGACCTTGTGAAACTGTTTAGGTGGGACTATAGTTGGAACTACCTATGGTATCCTATAGAGATTACCCCCCATAGTAACAATGAGACTACAAGGGGAAGACTCGTAAATAGAATGGTGCTTCCACATATATTGTTGGACCAAAAGAACATCATAGACATCCAGTGGGGAAACATCACATAATACCTCATCCTTGAAGGGTTGGATTTGATTTGATAATCGACATTGTTGGTTGACACAAACACATCATCCTTGGTTAAGCCACCCGATGTTGTATGTCTGTGGGTGGGGTGTTTTCAACAATACCAAATATTTTATGACCTCTACTGAAATGAGGTTTTTTTGGCTTCCTCTATCAACAATGAAATGCAATGGGGCCGCCTTCACCCACATCTGTGAATGGAATAGGCTCTCCCCTCTTCAAGTTTTGTTGGTTCTTCTAGTTGAATTGTTTCAGTTGTGACAATAGCACTGGGATCTAGGTCGATGATATGTCTTCTCCCATTATTTTTTGAATAGGACTATGAATCTAGGTTCAAATGTTTTTCTTTGATCTCGGCCACCAATGAATTTTTTGAGCCAATTGGAATAGGTGGGTGACCACCGATATTCACTTGGATCAAGGTTGCAAAGGAAGATGAATTATGTGATGAGGATTGTGTTCTTATATCATCCCTTATAGATCTTATGTTTTATGATTGTTTATCTTTAAGTGATCCTATTACATGAAATTTTTAATGAATGTTAAAGAAGATAATTGTAACTTCCAAAATTCTAACAATTATTCCATCCCTGCTTGAGTCGTTGGTGATTTTTTCTAGATTCTAATTTTTTTTTGGGGAGCCTCTTGTTATCCATGTTGTTTATCGTGTTCTTTTGCATTAAGTACCTAATTACAGTTTTGGTCTCAAAGGGGGAAAACCTCCCTTCGATTAAGAGGATTCATGACATATACTCCATCCCCAAACTTCAAATCCATATAAGATAACATGAGTGACAACAGTCTCAAACAATATGTTTTTCTTATCCCATAGCCAAAGGTCTGCCAATTTACAATTATTGTCAATCCGATAATAATCTTTCCACACTCCATTTATCCTTTTCTCAATGTTGTAGTTCCAATTGAGCTTGTGATGAATTCAATTCCAAGATACTTGTACAAAGGCACTTCCTCCAAGATATTATTGTCATATTCTTATCATGTACAAAATTATTGTACGCGATCTTGTTGGATTTAATAATTGTAACCTTTGTTTTTTAGTGTTTATAGGCATGCAAGTAGAAGTCATTATATTTTAAATGTAAATGTATTTTAATTTTGAATTCACTGAGTATTAAGAAAAATAAAAAATAATTTAAATGTGGATCTTTAAATACTTAATATATATACCTCCTAAGAGGTCACAAGTTCAAATCCAGAGGGGGTAGGGTATGTATACCTCTATAGACTTTACCAGTCAAATCGTTGGGCAGAGGAGGGTCCCTTGTCCCACAAACAAGGGGGTCCCATACACCAATTTGGTGTGACTTGGTTGTGACCTTAAAAATAGATTATTATTATTATTATTATTATTATTATTATTATTATTATTATTATTGTATAAAATTTAAAATTAAGCCCATCCAATAAGGAATGGATGTTATTTCAATACTTGTCTTATAATATTTTCAACATTGAATTGTAAAATGCATTTTCTTTATATAAGGGTGAGGGTGGAGGAAATAATGGAGATTTTCTTCATATAAGGTTAGGGGAGGGGGAAATAATAGTGAAAACATATTAGTGATAAAAAAAAAAAATCTATTATTCCCCACACCCCCACCCTCATATATGATGAGGAATAATAGAGAAACCATATTACTAATATGTTTTCTCTATTATTATTTTCATGATATTAGAATCCATGAACATTGTATTATGAATCTAACATCTTAACTATGAATCTATTAAACACTTTGAAACAAAAAAAAAAAAACAATTGAAATATAAATTTATGAGTTAAACTATATTTATATTAGTGGAATAATAGAGAATTACTTTATATGGGGGTGGGGGGAATAATAGAGAAACCATATTATTAATATTTTTTCTCTATTATGCCAGCACGGGTGTAGATCGATTGGCAAGTGCCGTGTGAATGGAAGGAAATATGTAAAGGAGGTCTCAAGTTCGATTCTCACCCCGATTTACGTGTGCTCCGTGCTTGTGGGATGTGTGGTGCACTTGGGGTTATAGTGGTAGTGGACAGGGGGTTATAGTGATAGCGGACAGAGACATGTATCGACCATGTGTCACGCAAGGATGGGGGTTTATAGTGGTAGAAGAAACATACATGTATAGACCACATGTCACGTCAGTACGAGAACCACACAGACATGTATCGACCACGTGTCACGTGAGTATGAGAACCACGATTTGTCGATTCCCCCAGTATAAAAAATAATATATGAGTTAGTAATATATGAGTTAGTAATATGTTTTCACTATTATTCCCACCACTCCCACTCCCACTGCCACCCTCAAATATGAGTAATATGTTTTATCAATTATTTCTCCCACCCCAACCCTCATATAAGAGTAAGTAATATGTTTTCACGATTATTCCCTCCACTCCCACTCCCACCCTCAAATATGAGTAATATGTTTTATCAATTATTTCTCCCACCCCAACCCTCATATATGAGGGGAGAATAATAGAGAAAACATATTACTAATATGTTTTCTCTATTATTTTTTTCATGACATTAGAATCCACAAACATTATATTATGAATCTAACATCTTAACTATGAATATATTAAACACTTATAAAAATAAAAAATAAAAACAATTGAAATACAAATTTATGAGATAAATTATATTTATATTAGTATATATTTTATTTAAATGGATTTGTATGAATTTTTAAAATAAATAGATTTTTCTTTTTAATTATTTTAAAATATATAATTTTTATAAAATTATAGTCAAATTTAAATCGATTTAAATTTTTTATACCCAATTCAAAATCAAAATAATAATTGATGAAACTTTTATGGCTAATTGGTACTAGCATCTCTTTATATGGAAATATTAATTAATGGAATTTGTATAATTTTTTTAAGACTTTAAAGTATTTGTAAATTTGGATGTGTTTTGTATCTAATAAATTTAGATTAAATAAATGTGTAGAATGTAAATTTAGATGTGTTTTGTATTAAATAAATTTAGATTAAACATATGTGTAGAATTTTGATGGGGATTTACAATATTGAAATAAAATAATAGAATTCCTATAGAATTTTTTAAGATTCTAAAGCACTTGTAAATTTGGATGTGTTTTTTTTTTAATAAATTTAGATTGAATAGATGTATAGAATTTTGATGGGGATTTACAATATTCAAATAAAATAATGAAATTCTTATAGATTTTTTAAGACTCTAAATCACTTGTAAGTTTGGATGTGTTTTGTATCTAATAAATTTAGATTGAATAGATATGTAGAGTTTTTATGGGGATTTACAATGTTGAAATAAAATAAAATTTGAATAGATGTATAGAATTTTGATGAAGATTTACAATATTACTAATTTAGAGAAGATTATTCTTGAAAGACTAACCATAATTTGTAGTGAGATTTGATTTTTTTTATGAGAATAATTGTTTTTTTTTTCTAGATAACCATATAAATTTGATAGTAACAATTATTCTAGATAATGTGTTTTAATATTCTGATATATTTTATTTAATATAGGATTTATACATATTTTGAGATGATGATTTGATTAGAATACATTAAGTTAAAGGACAAGTTTTGCCCTTTGTAAATTGATGTAATCATATTATTAGATTATTTCAAAAGATTATAATTAAAAATGTTAAATAAATTTAAAATGTTGAAAAATAAAAATTGATTATATTATAGTGAAATAAGAAAAGTTAAAATAATTTTAAATTAGATTTTATTAAAATCATTCATTAAGTGTTTCACTTCATCAATTGAAGAATCACCAAAAATGCTATTGTTCTAATACCTTGTTTCAAATCATCTTGTATTATGAGTGGAGGTTTTAAGTTTCATTAAAAAAAAAATTACAATTTTTTTTATAAGTATTTAGAGAAAAAGAAAAACTTCCTCATCCTTAAAATGAATGATAGTAGTACAATAAGTTTGGAATGATGTTTAATATTATATAAATTTGCAAGTTATATAGATGATATTTCTATTTCCATAAACAAAAGAATTTCATACATCAATTTAATTTATCAATACCTTGTAATATAATAATAATGATAATAATAATAATAATCTATTTTTTAAGTCATGGCCAAGTGAGACATCAAATTGCTGTATGAGACCCCCTTGTTTATGGGACAAGGGACCCTTCCTTGATTTTTTTTTTGACTTGATTTCAACCTAGTCAAAATTACATATTCAAATTTATCAACATTAATGTACCAACTATCCGTTCGTATTTCCATGACTTGGAATGATATAAACCATCATAAATTCATATTAACGGAAGATATATCCCTAGATCAAGGGATCAAATCTCTAGAGGTGCAAACCTTTAACCTTTTTTCAAGTTTTGCACTCTAAAATATGTATAAAATATTAATATTATAAAATATATTTTGTAATAACTAAAGGTAGGGGTTGGTAAACTAGGTAAATCGTCCACCCTAATTACTAGGCCTAAGTGAATGGGGACATCTAGTGAGGCCCAAGAATATCAACAATTTAATTGGCCAGGTACATGACCCGAAGACTATTTTCATTGTTGTGTCGAGAAGAGCTCTATAACACACTATGGGGGAGATGTTCATGTAACATAACACATTAAAATAATAATAAAAATAAAAAAATTAATAATATATGTAATGACATATTTTAATATGTCTTAATATATTTTATAATATTAATATATTATAAAATATTTTAATATATTAAAATATATATATTGATTTGAATTTGTTCTATGTTTATTAATATATTAATATGTTTTAATGTTTTAATATTTTAATATTAATGTATTAAACCAACATACATAGATGGAAAATTTATTAATATATTTAAAAATAAATATTTTAATATATATTAATATTTTTTAGTTGAAATAGAGCATGGAGAAACATTGGAAGATGGTACCATTGTAAACCACC
>SNQJ01S0003153.1:31996-66945 GCA_010110895.2 Picea sitchensis | reverse complement strand
AAGCCTATAAACAAATCTTGACAGATGGCATTTTTACTATTAAACATTCCTTATTGGTTGATGAATATGAAAGTAAATTTGTTGCTAAAGATAACAAAAATCCCCTTATAATGTATGGTTGTAAGATGACAATGGAAATGTTGATAACTAGATCCAGTATTGAATAGGATTGTGTTGATTCCTGGCATATTAGATGATAGCGTGAAGAACTTTCCTACAAATCTACCTCAACATTAAAGTAGCAATAAATTCCACCTTGAAAGTGGCATACAACAATCATATCATCAGCCTACAATGGAGAGGTTTGGAAGAGATGAACTAAACCAACACCTTAAACCTTTCATATTTAATAAAGGTGTGACTCCAATAGATTTTGAGCATAAAGAATGCTTAATGACTAAAATTCCCTAGCTTAATAGAAGATAAGTGGCGGTAACCTCTTGAAGGCATGGTCATAGAAATATTTATATAGAGGAATCAAGCTATAATGAAGGAATGTGTTCAAGTTATTACTCCATCCTATGGATGCAATCTTAATTCCCACTTCACAATTGAATTTCAATAATGTTTGATGGTTTAAAGGAGTTGATTCATGGAAGCAATCAACTTGAAGCCTCTTGATCCGAATTATTTTCGGCACGAAATGAGAGCGAAGATATAATAAAGAAATGTATAGAGATGTATCGGATATCCAACAATATAACATAAATATATTAGAGATGCAACCATAAACACGAAGATACAGTAATACACAATTTCTATTAATGAGCAAAAATGTATAAGGACTGTAAAAATACAGAGTGAAAGACTCGCTAAAATGGTGGTATCTTATCTCTGAGAAGAGATGTGACGGCTACTCGCATTCACAGGAAGATAATTTACAATGAGGCTCTAAAGACCTTTTTAACATAAAGAAAATCCAAAACCCTAACCCCAGAAGATGAAAAGCCAACAGTTTTGTGGACCCCGTTTTGGGTAGTTTGGTGTATCAACTTTTCAGGGGCGTAATTTTGGCATACGATCTCTGTTTGGGGTGAACGATAGCTCGTTGGAAAGGTATATCCGAGGACTACACATGTTGTCATCAAAATCTGATTTTTTCTATTGTATAATTGTGGTGAGTCCTAAAAACATTGATTAGGATCTCAAAACAACCCCAGAAGTTTGGGACTCGAAAACTAGGAACAAACTGCCAAACTAAAACTGTTGAAATGAGCCAGTTGGAATAGGTGGGTGGCCACTGATATCCACCTAGATAAATCCTACCTCATTAGGAAGAAATGGTCTTCATTGCATTGATTTCCAGGGGGAGAGGGGAAAGCGATTGTTGTAACTGAATCTTGGTGCGTTGCTTGCCTTGCTGGAGACGTCGCGCTACTTGGTTTGTGGAAGGTTGTCCTGAACTTGTTGTCGACAGGATTGGATCTGTTCAACCAGTCGGGCTACATGATATGCTTGTGTGCAGAAGGAATCTTTGTGCTTTGTTGCAGTCTTGTCGACTCGCTTCTATTGGGTAGAAGGTGCTTGGGTTGAGGCTGTAGTGGTTGCAGTATCCTTTTGTTCACCTTTTGAACAAATTATGAAGAAGTTGAATTTTGTAGTATGAGATACTACCTTGTGGCACTGTTTAGGTGTGACAGTAGTCGGAATTACCTCTAGTATTTTATAGAGATTACCCCTCAAAGTAACAATGACACTACGGGGTTGAGACTCATAAATAGCATGACGTTACCACATATATGGTTGGCCCAAGAGAACATCACAGACATCCAATGGGGAAACATCACATAATACATCATCCTTGAAGGGTTGGATGTCGTATGACAATCGCCACTATTGGATGACACGAAGATCTCGTCCCTGGCGAAGCGACCCGATGTTGTATGGTTGCGGGTGTGGTGTTGTCGACAATTCTAATTGTTTGGCAACCTCTGCTGAGATGAGGTTCTTCTAGCTTTCGCTATCAACAATAAAATGCATTGGGGTCCCCTTCACCCACATCTGTGAATGAAAAAGGCACTCCCCCTCTTCAGGATCTTTTGGCTCTTCTGTTTGAATTGTTGTGGTCGCAACAATAGCAGTGGGATTTGCGTCAATGATCTGTCTTCTATCAGTGTTTTATGAATCATATTATGAATGAGGGTTCGGGTCCTTATTTTTTATCTCGGCCACCAATGACTATTTTGAGAGACATTCCTCAGTGTTGTGCCATGGGCTTTTGTGTAAATCACACCTTTTTTTGGTGTCCTTCTTCATCTTTTCATGACCCTTCTTTTCATGTGGCTTGGACTAGTTTTCGGGAGGCTGTTTGTTAAGGTCGTCTTTATCATACTTTTGTTGTTGCAGATTTGCAAACCCAAAATCCTACGTGTTTTAGTGCTTAAATTTCTGCTTGATTTTAACAACATATCGATAAGTAGCACCAAGTGATGAGATGTCCAGAATCCATTTCAGTTTGGATGTATATGTGTAGAGCCCCGCGGTATTTCATAACCAAATGTCGCTCGGAGTCTTTGATGCCTAGCATGGTGCATAAGGTGTGGAAGGTATTGGTGAACTCCATCACTACTTGGCCCCTCTCTTGCCATAGTGTAGTCCATCTCATGTATTATTCATCATAGTTTCCAATAGGGTAATATTGTCCCTTTATCGCATCCACAAAAAAATCTCAAGTGGGCTCAGCCCCATATATTCCAGACTCCTCTCTCGAACTTTGCTCCCAGTAAGTTTCCCACCAATGTTTGACATGGGGGAGAACCTTAAGGAGTGCGAAGGTGATCTTTTCCCTGCCGGAGAAATTATGAACAGATAAATAACCTTCTAGCAGATTTAACCATTTTTCTAGGGAATTCGCATCTATCTGTCCTTCAAATATGGGAATATCAAAATTAACTTGTACCTTGAAAGGTGAGGTGCCTCCAAAGTAGTTGCTTGATGAAGACGTGTCTGTTGTTATCGACAGGCATTGAAGGATGTGGGAAAAAGTCTCCATCATTTTGTCCCTCTGTCGCGTGAGAGCTTGCTCAAGCAACAAATTAATAGAATCGTTTGCTCTGTCGTTTTTTTTTTCTTCTGCCATGGAGGGTTTCCTAGGTGTGCGAGAGAGATTTTCCTCAAGAGATACAAGCTCAAGACCCAACTTTCTATACTCAAACCTCATCGAGGACATGCACTAAAAACAATCAAGAGCAGCATGCTCTGATACCACTGATCTGGATTATTTTCAGCACGAAATGAGAGCGGAGATATAATAAAGAAATGTATAGAGATGTATTGGATATCCAACAATATAACATAAATATATCAGAGATGCAACCATAAACACAAAGATACAATAATACACAATTTATATTAATGAGCGAAAATGTACAAGGACTATAAAAATACAAAGTGAAAGACTTGCTAGAATGGTGGTAGCTTATCTCTGAGAAGAGATGTGACGGCTACTTGTATTTGCAAGAATATAATTTAAAATGAGGCTCTGAAGGCCTTTTTAACATAAAGAAAATCCAAAACCCTAATCCTGAAAGATGAAAAGCCAATAGTTTTGTGGACCTCGTTTTGGGTAGTTTGGTGTATCAACTTCTCAGGGGCGTAACTTTGGCATACGATCTTTGTTTGGGGCGCATGATAGCTCACTTGAAAGGTCTATTCGAGGACTACACATGTTGTTTTCATACTCTGACTTTGTTTATAGTTTAATTGTGGTGAGCCCTAAAAACATTGTTTAGGGCCTCAAAACGACCCCAGAAGTTTGGGACTCGAAAACTAGGAACAAAACTACCAAAATGAGCCAGTTGGAATAGGTGGGTGGCCACTGATATCCACCTGGATCACCTCTTCATAGAATTAATGAGAACAAAATGAATAGAAAATTTGATCACATCTTTCCAGTATGTTTGAGAGACGGTTTTTCCTTTGGTTGGCTGACATATATAGGAAAAAAAAGGGGGGACGCCCTTTTCTTTAAGACTTGTGTTGAGGTTTTATTGGTGGGTTCTAAGGATATGTTCATGAAGGGAAAGGAGCGCTCCATTTAAGGAAGCCTCCAACACTTGTTTTATGGTGAGAATCAATGGTCCAAGTGTGAAACCCTCTTATCCCTAATGCTTTAGAAGAAGGATAGTTGACACTTANTGGGTTCTAAGGATATGTTCATGAAGGGAAAGGAGCGCTCCATTTAAGGAAGCCTCCAACACTTGTTTTATGGTGAGAATCAATGGTCCAAGTGTGAAACCCTCTTATCCCTAATGCTTTAGAAGAAGGATAGTTGACACTTACAAAAAGGGATTTACATGGTCAAAGCTCTCATTTGGAAGAGCTCTCCCTTATCCTCTTGGCATGTACCAGTAGTGGTGAAGATTTTGGGGTACATTGTATGGAACAATCGGGTCAAGAGATCATAAATAAGTGAGGCGTTCCACGTTTGAGACACTTTATGGAGAAGTAATTGGATCAAGGCACATAGCCACATGAGATCCACCTTTCTAGAAGGTTTCTTTAAAAACCATTGCCCACCTTTGCACCTTGTTGTGGAATTTGTTAGAGTGATTGAAGGAGCCTAAGAAGGAGTGTCTATATTTTAAATAGATTGGCAATGTTGTTTTATGCCTTTAAATATGGGTCTGTAAGTTGGTAAAACTAGTTTATTATTTCTCATTGGAGAAAATTATGGATCTAAGAGAAATAGATTATTATTTTATTGTAAGGAGATATTGAGGTAAACTCTATTTAAAGAGTAGCTCTCTCCATCATTTGGCATGGTTGGGTTGATAAGGAAAACCCTCTAAGCTTAGTTGAAGATCATGTAGGAGGAGGAAGTGAAGGTATAAGCAAGTATATGTGAGGCTTGGATCATCCCTCTCTTTTCTTTTGGATAATTATGGTATTATGCTGTAGTGGCAAGTGTTTTATTATTGGAAATTATCACTTTTTTTTAAAGCAAGTCTTTGCATATGAGAAGGGACTAAGTGTGAGGTTCTCAACCCTCAATCCTTGATGTAACCTTGGATATTGGAGAAGCATTTTTCCATAATAAAATATTCGATGTTTACGCATGTTAATGGCTCATTTAATCCTATATGAAGTTGTTACTAAAGACGTGACTTGTTGCTTTGGCTATCCATTGCTTTGAAGGTTGTCTTTCTTGGTCCTTTTCATTATAATCGCATGTTATGGTTCTTCTTTCAATATTTGAGTTGCACATTATTGATTGGATTTAACACATTGGTTGTGATGGTGCATCTATTGTTAGAGTCCTTGCTCATGCACATATAACCTAAAAATCCATTTAGACTAGTCATGGCACATTAGTGTATGGCTTGACAATGCCTTTTCCATATTATTCTAAGCCCTTTTTTTTGTATTCCTTGATTCCATAACCCTTGGATTTTCCATAGTTTTAGCAATTCATCATCCACTTAAATCTATTTTTTAACATATATCTTCTAGGAATACCCCCTTGTGTTGAAGGTGATTCAAGCTTAACTGAGAGAAGAAGATATTGTGGTGACAATCAATAACCCATTTTTGTTCCCTTCAATGTGCATAGTGTTTTAAGGCTTTCCCACATGAAGTGAAGTTTTGGAAAGTAAAAACACCCACTACAATACATATTTCAACCAAAATATGTAATGGCTTTAAATGGCCTCAAGAATCCAAAAATTATCTTAATACAAACTATAATCAAATAAAACTACATAATCACCCAAATCCATATTCTTTACATTCTCTACATCAATATGCTCGATATCTTAACCCGATGCCCATAATGGTCCAATGCCAATATATGTATCTTGTCGTGATGGAAGTCGTTGCAAGTCCATCCAACATAGAGAGGATGCATCATTAGATAGATGAAAACTAGGTTTTAGAGGTAATCATGAGGTTTTTGTTTTTCATTTTTTGGGCACTGAGATTTCCTTAGTGTAGAACCAATCAAAATGGAGTTTTTTTTACCATTTATGTCTTGAACCAACCAATTTTGACAGGTTTTGGCCGATTTTGACCAGTTCAGGACAAAATCGATCAAAACCAGTTCCAAATGGAAACCCCCAAAGCTTGTTCAAATCGGTCAATTAGGTTAGTTCTGATGGCGCTACTTCATGCCCTTCGAGCTATGGCTTGAGTCACTAAAATAAATTTAAAATTAGGAATGTGTTCACTTTTTTTAGGATTTCATTCGTTGTTCAAGGTCAAAGATGTAGATTTCAATACTTTCTCGTCATATTTGGAATGATTAATCACACATTTTCTGACGTTTGATTGCAAATCTACAAGTTTTCTTGCTGATTTAAGGTGTTATATCACATATTTGAATTCGTTACTTACTGATTTGAGGTTTAAAAGTGCAAATTTTGAGCGATTTTGTTGCAGATTAGTGAGTTTGATCTCATATTTGAAGAATAAGCTTCAAGTCTTTAGGGATATCCCATCGCATACTAACACATACTAGTCCAAGAGTGAGAGAGATAGTATTTGACGTAAAAGTACTTTCACTAACTAATCACTAGACGGCAACTTTCAAAGTTAGTGGCAAACTTTGAGAAGGACAATCTTAGGCGATAATAGCCCCATGAGGTTCCAAACTAAGATAAAAAAAAATTAGAACAGAGTGGAATTGGAAAGAATATCAATGCCACAAGAAGTTGTTATAACAAGATAAAGAGGGTTGATTTCGAAGTAATTCATGCATGCCTAAGTCATTTAACTCATTTAGTTTTGTGAGGATGACCATAGCTAAGAAGAGGTCAAGCTATTTTTTTATTAGTGTAAAGA
Source organism: Picea sitchensis (assembly GCA_010110895.2). Taxonomy (NCBI): domain Eukaryota; kingdom Viridiplantae; phylum Streptophyta; class Pinopsida; order Pinales; family Pinaceae; genus Picea; species Picea sitchensis. The sequence goes on along the minus strand of SNQJ01S0003153.1, from coordinate 60,168 downwards.
CACACTAGCTATAAAATAAGACAAGAAAATATTATTGGTAGATTTAAGAAATAAATCATCAATAAATAGGTATCTTCATCCAATAACATTAGCAAATTACAATAGAGAGGAATTAAAAGAAATGTTAATGTTACAAGAAGTTATTATAACCAGCATAGACCCATCTTAACTCTAGTTGTACGAAGCGTCGAGAGGGATCAAATCTCTCTAGGGGTAAACCCTTCCTCCTTAACCCATTTTTAGAGTGCAAAAGGAAGGGTTAAGGAGGAAGGTTAGAGCCAAGTTGCCGACCAATACAATTTTCATTTACTTAATTTTTTTATTATTATTTAAGAGTAACATGTGTTAGCTCCACATTGAATTTAAACATGGAATCACACATCAACCTAATATTGCACTGTAGAATGTGCCACTCGACGCAACAAGATCAAGGTGTTGATTGATTTTTTAATAATCCCTATATGCCCAAGTGTTCTAATTTATTTATCTTTATTATGACGACCATAACTAAGAAGAGTTCAAGCTATTTATAACTAGTGCAAAGGCACATTAGGTATAAAATAAGATGGAAAAATATTATAGGTATATTTGAAGAAATAAACAATTAATGAAGAAGAATATCCATCCTCTATGAGTATCATAGACATGGAAAGGGTGGAAGAATACTAGTGAAAGCACTATCCAATATGAGTATCATAGACATGGATAGGGTGGAAGAATATTAGTGAAAATGTTATGATGATAAAGTAAACTCAAACTATGGTATCTATAAAAGGAGAATCATGAGGTGCTACACCAACATGTTTCCAAATGTATATGAATGAAGACAGAATTGGTGATGAAGTAATTGAGTTGTTCAATCAAAACTATTATGAAAGTGATCATAATGATGTGAGGAAATTTTTTATAAAAAGAATATTAGTGAAAATGTTATGATGATAAAGTAAACTCAAACTATGGTATCTTGTAAAAGGAGAATCATGAGGTGCTACACTTACATGTTTCCAAATGTCTATGAATGAAGATAGAATTGGAGATGAAGTAATTGAGGTGTTCAATCAAACTATTATGAAAGTGACCACAATGATGTGAAGGAATAATTTATAAAGACAATTGTACACAAAAGCAATAAGAGGAGTTGTAGAGAAGCAAGTCTTTGTCGTTAGGGTAGGGATGCCCAATGAAAGAACATGTTAAAGATGCCAGGAAACCTTGTTGATGCTCAAACCCGTGTATACTTGTTTGATCCAATCTTGCATAAGTGGTCTGATATGAATCAATGGATTATTGTAGTTGTGATGTGTTGCATTAGTTTCCTTCACATGCAATATACTCACTATACTTCATATCACATTCGTTAGAGTCGAATTTGAAATATCATCCACTCCTAGCATATGATGGGATTATAAATATAAGGAAACAGATGCCATCTTGCGTGCAAAAACATTAGGAATGGTTGCGAGGAGCTGAACAATATGAATTGCATACAACTACAGTAAATTGAGCTAGGAATGTAGTGAATACCTAACCTAGGAGAGTCATCTTGTTGAAGAGAATCCATTTTTTCATCCCCCGCAATCAATGCCAGTAATGGCATCTAGGGGGTGAGCGACTCACTTAGGACTCTTGATTTATTTTTCCCTAATTCAGAAACAAATAAAGTAATTCATGAGACTAGTTTGGAGGACACGTTGATCCATAGATTTCAGGAATGAACCATGTCTAAATAATTTGCAATAGAATTATTGATCAAATATCTTGAATGATTCAAGAACTAAACATAATTTACATTCACGTTAATGGTGAGATATGACTCCTATTCTGTTTGATTTGCAATGACATGAGAATCGTATAGTTATGGGCATTTAAGATAAATGCACAGGACTGTGGAGTGATAGTTGTTAGCGTTAGAAGTCAACTCAAGACTATTATTGAGTCAAGCCTAGCACATCTTGTTTCAAAATTCTCTATAAGTTTATGAAGGTGGAAAGATCACACATTTGGTTTCAATGAGGCTTACGATTTGAGCTATTTAAACCACTTTCCTATGTGCAACAAACCAGGTAAATAAAACCTCCGATAAGTGAAATAAGATAAGTGATATGGTATGGAAGAATTGTGGAACAAAAAATGATAATTTCACCAAAGATCAACCTTTTCTTTAATGCATTTACTCAGTAGAAGAATGAATCATTACTTAGAAACCCTTTCCAAATAAGATTCAAAGGGCTTAAACATTTATGTGGCAAAGATTGCAATATATCCTATAAAGAAACATTCTCAATGCATATTTTCATTCATGTATCATACAACAGAAAAATATGTTCAAGATGAAGTAAAAGAGATGATAAACAGAGAATAGAAATACACACTAACCATTGGCTTCATAAGCAACTGATATGTTTACATAAGAAAATATAAGCAACAATTAGCCCTTAAAAGTTTTACAATGAAAGACAAAATAGGTATATCCCCCCTCTCTCACTCTTTTTGTTCCTCTCTTTTATAAATAGATTACATTCTTCTCAAGATCCAAGAAAAATGGATCCAAAAACCTCCATCCCAAATTCAAAATGATGAGGTGGCTAGGCAATTTTTAGGAAAAATAAACTGTAGAAATTCTGGAAAAATGATGCTCAGAGATCCATTTGTTTCTCCCAAACCATGAGACCTATGTAAAATACGAGAGATATTTTTTAGATGAATCCGTTATTTAGAAATACCTCTTTCACTTTTCAAAAATAACCTTCCAACTGCTCGGGATCTATTCCCAAAGATAATGACTAAAACGGGAAAATTCTTGAATTTCTTAATCTAAAAAATGAGTTGTAAATATTCATTCGAATCTCCCAAACCATGAAACCTGTGTAAACTCCAAGAGAGGTTTTTGTATATGATTCTTTTATTGATAAAAACGTCTTTTAAGTTTCAAAAATAACCTTCCATATGTCCAGGATCTCTTCCCAAATATAATGACTAAAACAAGAAAATTCCTGAATTTCTGAATCTAAAAAATGAGTTGTAAAGATTAATTTGAATCTCCCAAACCATGACACTTATGTAAAAACTGAAAAAGGTTTGTTTAGATGAGATTATTATTGAGAAAATCCTCTTTCAGTTTACTCATATTGATCACCATCTGCTCGAAATCCATGCCAAAATTTGATGACTAAAACAGGAAAATTCCAAAATTTCTGGTAACTTCTTGCTAAAAATTAGGTCAACGTGATGATGTGTTCCCAAAATATTTTTCATCAAGAATTCAACCTTCCTTATGAGGTACCAAGGTGTTTGAAATATATATGATTCAAAATTTAAAGGATGTGGTATCCCTAAAAAATAGGAGTGTTGGATAGTGACAACAAACCCTAATTTCTAGGCAACAGTTTTACACTAGAATAGGTCTTTGACTAATCAAGCTCCACTTGGAAAATGAGTTTTCCTTCCCTCTGATATTAAGTGATTGATCTCCAACTCACCTCAGCAAATAAATAGGTTGAATAGGTGGATGGTCTCATAATCATCCTCCAAAACCGTGTCATTTGCCTAAAAACAGGTTTCGCTACAGGAACTTCATGTAGCGCCATCACACTTTTTCTGCATAGGAAAATTGCAGGAACTTCCTGTAGCGCCCTTTTCAAAATCATAGTTTTAGACTTAAAAACCCCTCATATGACCTTAATATGGAAAAAAATATGCTAAGAATACCTTATTATTTTTATATAAGGAAAATATGAATTTTTAAGACCAAAATTTGAACATGAAAATATTAGTGCTAATATTGGCTCCACAGGGGATGGCATTCTCCCTGCGAGTTGCCAAGAAAAAGTAGACATGTGCCTTCATCCATTGGGATATGGAGTCATTCATCTCATTCCAAACTTCTGCAACTTATTATGAAACCAAAACATATTGCTGCAAACCAAATATAAAATGAATGTTGTACTCAAACTGAAAAACAAATACTTGCATTGCAAGTTTATTTATGCACACTCCTACTCCTACTTCAATCAACTGAATGTTACTTGATCGAGTGTAATCAACTTTCCAATGAATCCATAAAATCATCTGACTAATGAAATGTAATCATTGTTTGCAACTAAGTAAGAGGACATGAAGAGAGTATGTCATGAACAACAAAAATTCCACAAAAAGCATGTACTCACAGCTGCAAATAGATGAGATGCCAAAACTTGCATCATTTGGGATCTTTGGAAATGACAAATACATACAGGTTTTTATTGGATCCTGAAGAACATGACATGATTTCAGCTGGTTAAGAGGATACTTTTGCCCGTGTGTAAAGGATGATTCATTACTAAAATTATGTGCCTCATATGCTCCTTGAAATATTTCATGAAAATCATTAGCTTGATTATAGCCAAGGGCATGAGTATGCTCAATAAAATATTAATCCTCGGTGAAAGGTAAGGAACAGAAAAATGTTTCTTCATGAATCTGATCAAAATTATCAACCTGGCCATCAATTTCCATTTCATGTTCAATATTACAAGCACGATCTTCCCAATGAAGACTTGATTTAAATACTTCACAACAATTTTCAAATAAAAACTCAGTTGAATACATTGCTTTGTAATGAGAGTAAAATGCAACATGAAAATCACTCAATGAAGCAATACTAGCAATAGGGAGGGCTTTACACCACTCATGGGCTTTCCCTTCCAAGGAGTTCCTGAACATTTTGATAAGAACATCTTCATGATAAATACTCAACCTATGCATGTACTCATGAAAATAACTTAGGTGCTCGACGGGATGGTAATATTCATTTCCCTTAAACCTCGGAAGGCAGTGTTCACATGCTTCTCTATCAAGGACAAGATTTGGAAATCCAGGTACATGAGAAAAATCACATAATGCATGCCTTGCAGCTAGTATAGCTTCCATGGATTTTGAATTTCTGGATCAGTTGAATCAACTGTGGACTCGTCCTTCATGGAGTTTCCAGGTGAAAGATGCAGACATAACCATGTGTCTATTGTTTGTTCACCATCAAACAATAGATATCTTCGTTGTCATTCTCCCAAGGAAGATTACTTCATTTCCATCCCCGGAAATAGTGCCAAAAGATGTTAGCACTAGAAGTCGACTCAAGACTGCTATTGAGTCAAACCTAGGACATCTTAGATTAAAAATGATTAAAAATATGTTAGTGCTAGAAGTCGTCTCAAGACTGTTATTGATAATTCGATCCAGATAAATCAATAGCTATCCATGGATTTCATATCACACGGGTCTCAGAGATTAAGTGCCACGTGGTGTCTAAACCCTACCATGTTGACCTCTTAAATGATGAATCATGAAAATATCTTTACTTTTGGTCAAGTTGTCACAATGTGAATCGATGTCCTTCCATGATCAGCAGTAAATTCAGTGGATGAAAGAAAATTTGCAACACTCGCCTGGGTCGGACTCAAACAAGTGATCAAGAAGATCATTACTTAATGATGTGTTTATTTAGAATATTGAAAGTTTCATAGCTTGTTGTATGTTTGGTGCATAGTGGACCGATTCTGGGAAACACAACTGGCCACAACCACTGAGATTTTGCATTTTGTCATTCAGTCACGTGTGGAGAGGGTGAGTAGTAGAAAAGAATCACACCACTGTCTCGACAAATTCATTAACTATGTTAAATGTCTAATGTGTCCTTTATGCAGATAATCATACCGTACTCTAGGTAGGCTCATTAATTATGTCACCCAAGATTAAGACTAAAGACAAGACACATGGAGATTGGTACTTGCCTAAATTAAGTATGCCACCGTCCAAGATTAAGAGTAAAGACAAGATTAAGTAAACTGACTACGCCACCGCCCAAGATTATGACTAACGACAAGACACATAGCATGTAACTTGATTTTGTTTGCAAATTTACTTACATGCCATGCAAGATTCCCAGTTCATTGAACATTTCAATTTTTAATAATAGACAAAATAGTCATGACGTTCACGATTCCATTGGTAACACAAAAATCATTAGCTGGATTTTCAACAAGGATTCATCACACCGGACAATTTGTAGATGTGGCAAGATAGCCAAGGAGCAAACTATTGGAAGATTTGGATGCATGTAGAGTGAAATGAAATCACTGGACCAACATAAATGAAATATATTTTTTTAATGCAATAGAAAACTTTCTAATAAAAGTGTATAAAATTCAAAGAAATAGCGCATGATAGTTATGTGAATCTTTGAATCTTTCCCATCTGAGGTTATGTGAGACTTACTCTGATTGAATGGCGTTCATCCAAATCAATGAAATTTAATTGTTTTGAATATTGTTGGCTCTTTATGTGGGATTCATCATACCGGATATTTTGCCGATATATGCCAATAATAATAATAATAATAATAATAATAATAATAATAATAATTTATTTTTAAGGTCACGGCCAAGCCATCACACCAAATTGGTGTATGAGACCCCCTTGTTTGTGGGACAAGGGACCCCCCTCCGCCCAACGATTTGACTGGTAAAGCCTACGAAGGTATACATTCCCTACCCCCTCTGGATTTGAACCTTTGACCTCTTAAGAGGAAACACATGTTCTTAACCATTAACCATTAGGCCACTCAGGCTGTATCCCAGGAGCAAACTGGTGAAAAAATTAGATGCATATAAAGTTAAATGAAATCGCTCAATAATTGAAGGATATATTTTTGAATATAATAAAAAAATTATTTCTAATTCAAGATAATTATTTGAATCTTTTGCCACTTTATGTAAGTTTCATAAGTTATTTATTTGAATTATGTTCGTCCATAGCAATAAATTTAATTAAAATCTTTTGCCACTTTAAGTAAGTTGAAAAAGTTATTTATTTGAATTATGTTCGTCCATAGCAATAAATTTAATTAATTATTTTTAATGTTGTTGTAGCAATGCTTAATGTTACTTGAATTAATTATATTTTGAGCGGATGAATTGATATTGCATTCATTCATAAAAATAAAATTTAACTGTTTTGAATTATTACATTTGAGAATCGTTACTGTATTTTTATTAAAATATAAAGATTTTATATCGCAATTTCAATGCAATAATCTTATTGTTGTTTGTCTTAATTAAAGATATCTAAGTTATCCTAATTATTTGAATCTTTTAACTTTGTGTTTGAATTGCGTTCATTTATATCAATAAAATTTAATAATTTTGAATATAGGTTTAGTAAAAATAATTTTGAATATAGGTTTAGTAATGTTTGATGTCTCCGCAGGCTCTAAGTTTTACACATCCTTAACTTAAGATCCAGAAAGAAAGAATAGAAAGAGCTTAAATTGGACTTTCCGACTTTACACTTCTACATGTAGAAACACTTTTAATTTATAGTTCACTTCAACTTGAAGTGGGTTTTACACATCCTTATCTTAAAATCCAGTCTTATTTACATTGAATGAAGAAACAATCGAAAGAGCTTAAATTTGACTTTCAGACTTTACACTTCTACATGAAAATATGTAGAAACACATTTAATTTATAATTCACTTTAACTTTGAAGTGACATATATTATGGTGATTTTACAAGCAAGCGATGGACATCACAAATTACAATGTCAAGGAACAGTAAATTGTCGATGACCATCCACTATCTCCGGAGGTTCATTAATTATGTTAATTGTCTAATTGTGGCAGGTCAGAGCTTGTTCTCTTAATATGGGATGGCTAGAGCAATTCACCTTTCCAACTCATTAATACACGGCAATGCGACTACGTCACCGCCTAAGATTAAGATTAAAGACAAGACACGTGGAGATTGGCAAGATGGGAAGGAATTGATATCGAGAACCCTCCATTGCATCTCCATCTTGATACCTGCATAAAATTTCGATGAGTTTGTCTATACAGGGTTTCTACCATCGCCATCTTGATACCTGCATAAATGCTATTACCTATCTGGGTTCGATGCTTCATCTGTCATCATAGAGGCACTGCTAAATTGGAGTGGTGGTGATAAATTTCGATGAGTTTGTCTATACAGGGTTTCTACCATCGCCATCTTGATACCTACATAAATGATATTACCTACCTGGGTTCGTTGCTTCGTCTGTCATCATATAGGCACTGCTAATGGTTCGACTATGCAAGACAACTCTATGACCAAGATCCCAAGGGTTGACCCTCCTCCATTGGTCAACACAGGCACAAAACTCTTCACGGTGCAAGAGGTAGAGATGGGTATCAAGAGGTTGGGCGCGGGAAAAACAAAAGACTTAGATGAACTCCAAGCAGAGTATCTAAAGTGGGGCTTAAAAATTCTTTCACTTCACATCACAAAAAATTTCAACAACATCACACAGCAGGGGTTCCCCACAAATTAGACAACTAGTATGGCAATACCTCTTTTCAAGAGTGGTGACGTCAATAATCCATCCAATTATAGAACCATAATGATAAACCCCTTGTTTGCAAAGTTATTTGGAAGCATGTTAGAAAAGAAAATTAGTAAGTGGGAAAAAGAAAGAGATAAACGTGCTAAAGGGAAAGCGGGTTTTGGACCTAAACATTACATAGTTGATCATTGCATAACTTTAAGGAACATCATTGAAAAAGTTTGGGAAAAAAAGGAAGAAGTTTTTTGTTGCTTTGTTGATTTCAGAAAAGCCTTTGAAACGGTTCCTAGGGATAAGCTTTGGAGCAGAATGGAGGAACCCGGGGTTTCTAGGAATTTGAGAGCAGCTGTGCATAGGCTATATGAAAAAGTGAAAGTCAAAATTAGAACTTCAACAGACATCTCTGAAAGTTTTAGAAGCGATATCGGGGTCAAGCAAGGTTGCCCATTGTCTCCTACCCTTTTTGGGTTATATATTAACAGTCTTGAAGAGTGGCTAAATTCGCAAGGGGGTGACGGTATCCATTTGGGAAAGTTCGTTATAAGGATTCTTTTGTACGCAAATGACCTTATATTGATTGCTAAATCGGCTCTTGGTTTGCAAGAGCACTTATGTTCCCTTGAACATTTTTGTAGAAGGGTGGGGATGCAAGTCAATATTAGTAAAACGAAAGTACTGGTTTTCTCTAACAAAAGAAAGCATAACCAGCATAAGTTCTACTTTGAAGGAAACATTTTGGAAGAAGTTGCAGAATACAAATACCTCAGAATTGACTTCAACAGAAATTTAAGTTGGGATGGTTGTAGAAAGAAAAGAACTTTAGGGGGTTGGAAAGCATTTTATGCTTTTCAAAACAGGTGTAGAGAGGCAGAGTTGTGGCACTGAAAAACCACTATAACTCTTTTTGGGCTTCTAGTGATACTGGTGATTCTCTACGGTTGTGAACTATGGGCCAGTAGCAAAACCGAGATGCAATGGAAACAAATTGAGAAAATTCAGAAGCATTTGATTACAAACAAATTCAAAATTAAAAGTGTAGTTCCTTATGCTATCATGTTAAGTGAAACAGGGTTTGCTCCTATTGAAGAAATTTCTATGGTGTGAGTCATAAGGTATTTGAAAAAAATTGAGCAAATGGAAGAGGTTAGATGGCCTAAGGTTGTATTTAGTGACAGATTGGGCAAAAGAAAGAAGACTTGGATGCGGCAAAATAACAAATGGTTTAGTAAATGGGGCATTTGCTTGAACATGTGTCCTACAAACAGTAAAGAGATAAAAACTTTTGTTATGGATAAGTTCCAAAAACGTACTTGGGAGAAAGAGCTAGGGAGAAAGAAGAAGTACTACGTTGAAGAGTTTAACCCCACTCATAACCATCATCAAAAGGCGTACATAGGGGGCAATATTTCTTGGAGATCTAAAATTCTTATTACTCAATTAAGGACTAATTCTCAACAACTCCGGTGTGAAACAAGGTGTTGGAAAAGACCAAAAGAAATGTGGGAGGAAAGAGTATGTATCGTGTGCTCTTCAGGAAAAGTGGAAATAGAAAAACATTTCATTTTAGAATGTGAGGCCTTCAAAGACAATAGGGAAAATTATGCAGGTATTCTGGCAGCTAGTTCTTGGGATAATCTATTCAGGGAAGAGTTTGTCGAGAAGCTGGGAGCGGTTATTGTAAAACTTCACAGGAAAAGGGCCGAATACAAAATCCAGATGGAAAATCAATCTGTCCCATAGGCTATTTTTAGCCTCATGGACATTAAAAATACTTTCTTTCTTTCTTTATTTCTTACGGGTTCAACCGTTGATCTTGGTGGAAAAACAGTTGTTTGCTTCTATTACCAGAAACACACGTGACTCCAGTAACATGAGGATTAGATTGTGGGTTTTGATATTACAAGAAACTCAGGTGACTCCAGTAACATGAGGATCAGATGGTGGGTTTTTCTATTGCAAGAGTTTGACTTGCAATTCCTTGATAGGCCTCACCCCGAGACCTGCTTCACATGCCAAGGTTTCTATATTAGCATGTGCATTGAATGAGGCTAGCCTTACTTGTTCTCTCGGATCACAAAAATCCAGGTAGAAACAACAACAGGAATAGGGTTTGGGCCAACTTGGTACAGAGCTTATTCACTCATCTAGAGTTTCCATAGATTTTTACTAGCTTAACAGTGGAGCCTAACAGTGGCATAGTAATCATCTATCCTAGGTTGTTTTAAAAGTTTATGTTAATGTACATATGTTTGGAGAGAAGAGGTGAGAGCCTAAACATAGTAAGGTGAAAAAGTCATGGTGTTTTTAATCTAAGGTCTGGTTTTAGTAAGTTATATTATTGGCATTAAAAGCATGATGAGTTGTAGTAGAGAAATTTTAGGTGGGGATAACTTTCTTAGGAGAGAGGGAGTCTCAGTGAAAGAGGATGGATAGACCTCTTTACACTATGCAACATCCATCACACATGAATAGATTTGTTGGATGTATATGCATATGTGGTTTTCTTGTGTATTCTTTCCTAGCTTTCAAGAAATATGCGTGCCTTTGTAATTTCTGAGCCTGAATAAAGAGTTTAAGAATTCATATTTTTCACAAGTCCTTTGCTTCTTTATTCCAATCCAAATCCATGGATCCTAGTATGGATTGAAATGAAGTGAACATATGAGTTAGTAGGCTAAATTGTATTCTCATTTAAAATTGGAATCATATTGTATTATTGTAGCTAGTGTTGGTGGACAACAAAATATTTTTCCTTTTCTTTTTCGTAAAATTAGATTCATCTATCTTATCCATCACTTTTGATATTTAGAAGGCTCTAAATTTAAACGATGGCACTCAATGATTTGTGGAATTTATTGTTTATGAATTTCACATACATAACCTATCTCTTAGATTTGATGTTGTAGTGAACCAGATACCTGGGCCAAGCAGCTAGGAGGAGAGGTAGGAAACAAAGCCACGTTTTCAGGAGGTAAAGATTACAAATGTAACCAATTGCTCCATCCATCTCATGTGTGTTTTATCTGCCTCCCCAATTTCAAAAGAACCTACTGAATCATGAGAAAAGAGAAAGCCTCCTCAACTTCTGCGTGCATGCTTTATTTCAAATAGAAGCTCCTCGCGAACCTTGGTGATGTGGGGATATGTCTGTATGGTCCATAACACATAGAAAAATACTCGGTGTCCAGCAAGACTCCTGAGGAGTATCCTGATCATATGAGACACAGATTGGCTCACGAAATCATGTCATACACATGGATAGATGGCAATCTATACAAACTCGAGGTGGATGATCTGCTAAAAAGGTTAGTATAGATAAAGAAGAGGAGTATGCTTTATTTTAGATAGAATATCCTCGTGAATCATGGTGAGGTGGGGATTGGTTCCTCTGGTCCAGAAGACGTAGCAAACTACTTGGTTTTTGGCAAAACTCCCGAGGAGTATCCTGATCATATGAGACACAGATTGGCTCAGGAAAGCATGCCATACACATGGATAGATGGAAATATTTACAAACTCGGGGTGGATGATCTGCTAATAAGGTGTGTCATTGAAGAATAATTCCCCAGCCTACAAGAAGCTTATCATAGTGATATTGGGGAGCAAGAGATACCATGACAAACTGCCCCATAATAGTCGCAGGAATTAGGGTATCAATATTTCTCCTGAGTCAAACACCAAACAAACACCAAAGTCCATTTGAGCGATCAATTTTTATTTTTTTTTAAGTAAAAACAGATCCTATTATATTAATGCTTCAAAATTACACCATGACATGGAAGTGCTAGCTGTCCTGCCTGTGAAGGAAACCGAGATAGCTAGCCTGTCTGAATTAACATGCAAGTTCAAAATATTGTTTTTCCACCCTGCCCGTAGGAAACCAGGGTGCATGACCAGTTTCAACAGCAGTTTGATGATACCTATGCTATCGCTACCATGGCTATGAACTAGAAGAGCTACAACTCTGATAAACATCAAAAAGAGAAAGAGTTTGGAACAATGTTGAACAGGAGAACCTATTAACCGGTGTCCTCGTGGTTGTCTGTCTCCTTGCTGCTTCTGACAGGAATGGCATAGAGCTGAGCGCAGGTGGGGCATTGTCACCATGGGGTGGCTCTGGAGTAAGTTGCGTATAGCATGTCCATGTGTTGATTAACACGGACAACTCTGAAGATTTGGTCGTCCACCATGTTGCGGACCTCGAAAATCAGGTTCAGGTGCTCCGGGTGAAGAAGTGGTGGCAGGGGTGGTGACTTTTGCTCAACGTCCTCCTCCTGGTGTGCATGTTGTGTTCGTTGTAGCTTCAATTCCTCGTTGCCTTCCGGTAGCTCTTCCTCTACCAGGCAGGTGGTGAATTCCTCAATGGGAGTGTCGCTGGGACCGTGTGCTTCTCGCGGGTGGGGAGGTAGTGCTTCTGCTCCAAAACACGCAGGGGGGTTCCAATTGTCCGGAACCGTAAACATGCGACTTTCAGAAAAGTCATGGGGGAGATCCACCATAAGAATTTCCTCAACATATGTTTTGGGGGGCGAGTCTGCTGCTTTGGACTCCTTGGGTCTCTTTTTCTTGGCAAGAACCAGAGCTCGCTCGAATCTCTTATGCCTTTTCCGCCGTGAGTCAGCCGCGTACCACCTTGCGCCTCTGCGGGGTCTTCCTCTTGCTCGTGGCATGATGAGAATGAGGACGAGAGCTAGAACTTCCCCTGCACTTATATTCTTGCTCGGCTCTGTAAGCTGCCAATGCATCCCAAAGCCGTCGAGAAGGTTGATAAGGGTGAAAATGGAGGTTGTAGCCATTAAGGCCGTGGGGTTAATGCTCTAGCTGGTCGGTCTGTTCACACGAGTGAGAGGCCTCATCAAAAGGTGGAGGCCAACTGAGGTGATGCCCCTCATAACTATTGGGGATATGAGGGTGGTTGGCCACCCTTAATGGCCCCTCCTGGCGCTTCTCCACGTGCCCACCCTGCTCCGCGTGGCACCCCATCCAGGGGGATCAATTTTTCAAAATATTGCTTACATCCTATAAACAATATTTTGAACTTACAGAGAGAAATTTACTGCTATGGAACCGATCTTCACGACATTGGACATCGAGCTTCCAATTCTCTTTGTTCCATCCAGGGGTTCTTCGTCATTTCCAGACTGCTACTACATAGATTTCATGGGGAAATTGGAGGAGAGGACATTCTCTATGTTGTGTGTATGGTTGATCAGGTAAAGAAGAGGTATGAGATTGAGCAGAAGCATAGATTTCATGGGGAAATTGGAGCAGAGGACATTGTATGTGGTGTGTGTTTAGTGTATACAGGTTTGTATAGTGGTGTAGGTGAGGTATGAGCGTGTAGACAGGTTTGCATGGTGGTGTAGGTGACTATCAATCAGATCAATAGAAAATTCTCTATGCACTATAGATTATGCATTGGAGCAAACATTCATACACATTAAATGTTAAGAAGTAATGTTAGACTCATTTGGAGTATTACTTCCTTTGGGAAAAATGAGGATGCAAATCTATGCTTTCAATCAAGATAGACTGAGATATCTTCTCCATGAGCCTCATGAAGAAGCCAAATCAAAGGTCCAACTGAAAACTTAGGTTAAGTTATAACCTAAATGGTATGATATTTGAAAAGCTTTGGTTAAAACAGTCAGAATTCATTGGTTTCTATGCCAAGGTAATTAGGTTAAGTTATAACCTAAATTGTATGATATTTGAAAAACTTTGGTTAAAACAGTCAAAATTCATTGGTTTCTATGCCAAGGTAATTAGGTTAAGTTATAACCAAAATTGTATGATATTTGAAAAACTTTGGTTAAAATAGTCAGAATTCATTGGTTTCTATGCCAAGGTAATAAGAAACTTAAAAATTCATTACTAATAGTCCCTCAACACGAACTAATAAAAGAGTATCCCAAGAATGGCTTGCATAAGTGATGGATGCCCTAATAAAATGTATTGCATCAAGGATGACTAAAATTTGGATTAGAAGACGATTTGCTAAGAAAACCCTTTTGGAAAACAAGGACAAAAAGATAAGGATGACCTATATAAGCATAGGATATCTAGTGATGATGTTTAAAGAAAATATGAAAATGATGTCTTTCATCAAGAATGACTAAAATTTGGATGAGAAGACGACTTGCTAAGAAAACCCTTTTGGAAAACAAGGAAAAAAAGATAAGGATGGCCTATATAAGCATAGGATGTCTAGTGATGATGTTTAAAGAAAATATGAAAAGGATGGCATGCACAAGTATAAGATGGCATGTTGTGATGCCCAATCATGACATGAATGAAGATGGGATTGCTTGAATAGGGATAGGACAACCAGACAAGGCATTTAGTGACAAAATGAAGGCAAAAATATTGAGAAGGATGGTCTATCTAGGCAAAGAAAAGCCTAACTTGAAGTCAAATGACATTATGATGATAATACAGGAAATTATGATGGTAAGAAAGGAAGGATGGCTTGGATGCAGAGAGAACAACCTACATAAATGTCAAGTACATAATTGTAACACTAAAACTAATAAGTACAACATGGATCCAATGAAGATGACATTTATGGACATCTAAAGGATTGAAGAACTCAATGTTGAAGAGTGAAACCATGGTAGAAAGAGGAATACTTGCTAAAATATACTTCAAAAATGACACACAAGGACTTCAAAGGCATAAGTGCATGACAACCCACACATAAACTATTTAATTTTGATTTTTAAAGAAGGTTGAAATCTTCCTATTTAATAAGTGATTTTATTTAAAGTTCAAATTAACAGCATTACTAAATCGCTTGAGTAGATTGTCACAAATAAAAAGGTCTTAGATTCCATTCTTCTTATTTTTATGGTGTTTTTATATATGGGGAAGATATGAAGAAATAAAAGATATAAGGATCCCATTCCTTAATATGAAAGATGTAAAGACATAATATCTAATTCTAGTGTGGATATTAAAGGTCTCTTATTCAAATGTTATGTTATTGGTGCTTATTGTGTTGGAATAGCAAGTTCATTTCACTTCTGGATCCTATGGAGACAATGAGTCAACACTGGAGGGACAACTAGGGAGTTGAGGATCGACTTGGAAATAGACTAAAGAGGATGATTGGAAAGTGTATTGGTCGATCAAGCCAACCAAAGGTGCTCCCTATTACCCCTCAAATTGTATGAAGCCTTATCTCAGTTTGAAGACCCTACCCAAGCAGGCTACGTTTGGAGGATTTATGGTTTTCGAGCCAAGGTGTTGGTGCTTTGATACATATTTATTTTTCACATATGGAGTGTTTGGTGCCTTCATTGGGTTTTTTGTTTATCATAATGCACTCTTGATTAACCCCTAGCTTATTCATGGAAGAAATACCCATTAATCAAGGGTTTTCCTAAGTGATATGGGTTAATTTGTTGGTCCTTAATGTTGAGCATTGGTGGCTTGGTGTGCTTACATGGTTTTCCTAGATTTCATGTCATATTATCAATTCACTATGATCGAAATTTCATTGAGGTAGTGCACCCACACTCTAGGGCACATTTTCTTGGGGCACATGCTTGGATGGGTGAGATGCTTTCAAGATAATTGCTCAATTGTTTTGGCACACTTATCTAAGTTGATTACCTTGGGATTCATCATTTGTTTGTTGTTTGTCACTTGTAGTTGGAAATGTTAATGTTGCATCTTTCTTCTTAATTCAAGTTTTTGCAAGTTCACACATCCATTGATAGGCACACCATCATGCATGTTTTTGAGGTTCTCCTTCATTAGAACTCCTCCAAGTAATTATTTTACGCTTATTAACAACAAAGTAAGGATAGTTGTAGCTTGTTCATACCAACTCTATTTTGTCCTTATCTCGTAAGAAAACAACCATCTAAGGGTGCTCTTTTGACTCTATATGTATTGAAAATGTGCCAACTAATTTCCCATCTGAATGCATGCACACAACATTAACTAAAAATAGAATGTGCATGCATGCACTCTTCAATGAACGGGTTGTGTAATTGGTGGATCAGATTGCAATCAGTTTGTTTAATTGTTTGATAGATGTTATATATACGTGCATACCCATAGAGGTGAAGAGTAGCAATGTAGTGTAGCACAGTGTGTGGGAAGAGAGGAGAGGATGGTTGTATGCATGTGATTGGCTATTGTAATTCTCCCTTGAATAATAAGAACATTGATTGTCATTTCCCTGTGGTTTTTTCCGTATTGGGTTTCCACATAAATCACTATGTCAATTGTGTGATTGTTATTGTGTCCAGTTTGTTCTTGGTTTTATTTTCTTTGTCATTAAAATCTTTTATGTTTATGCTTCCACTTCTTAAAAAGTGGTATCAAAGTGCAGAGTTGAAGGATCTGAGAGCAAAGGAGAAGAGAATTTGGTCGTTTGGTATCAGAGCCAAGTAAGTTGAGCTAAGGGGAACTGCATGAGCTCAAGAGATGAATCTGTGTGAGTGGATCAATGTGAGACATATTTATTGCATTGTAGTAGTTTTAGACAGTGCGACAGTCGCATGAACACTTCAAAAACTATTTTTTTCTTCAAAGTGTCACAGGGAGTCCATGCAAAAGGTGCGACAATTTTGGAAAAGTGTCATAGGATACCTTTGTCTAGGGTGTGACACCCATGGATATCCTTTTCAAAGGTTGCTTAATCCACAAAAGAAAGGTATATTTTATCAAGGAGAATCTTTGTTTTATTATGCACATGGAGAAGATTGCCTTGATAAATTAATGGATGGAGGATATTTTTAAAATAAATGGGTGGATTCTTTTAAGTAAATATATATTAAGGTGGACATCTTTTGTTCATGGTAAAAGGTTTTAAGTAAACATATATTAAACATTTATTTTGTTTTAAACCTTTTACTTAAATATTTTTGGGTTCAACCTTGAAATACCATTATTCCTCCATATTAAGAAGGCTTGGTTTTAGATGGTTTTTTGTGCTAATGGAGAAAGTGTGGAGTTCTAAGTTTGAGGTGGAGAAATTCAACGGCAAGAATAACTTTGAGCTATGGAAGCTCAATATGCGGGATCTACTTGTGCAACAAGGATTGCAAAAGGCGTTGGCAGGAAAGACAAAGAAACCAACAAGCATGACAGGCGAGGACTGGGAAGATCTAGATGCAAGAGCCCTCAGTACCATTTGTTTGTGTCTGACAGATGAAGTGTTGTTTAACATCGTTGGAGAGGATACAACAACATGTTTATGGAACAGACTGGAGAGTCTTTATATGACAAAGTCCTTGACAACATAATATTCTTGAATAGGCAGTTGTACAACTTACGAATGAAAGAAGGTACAAAAATTGTTGATCATTTGAATATTTTCAATACACTAATTTGCCAATTATCTAGTATGGAAGTAAAGCACAAAGATGAGGACAAGGAAGCTACACTATTATGTTCATTGCCTAAGTCTTGGTATCATCTGGTCACATCTATGTGGTTTAGCACAATAGATACCATTGATTATGATACTATTATGGGAGCTTTGTTGTCTGAGGAGATGAGGAGAAGATCCAGTAAAGAAACCTCAACAGTAGAAGCAATGGTGGTCAGAGGTCGATCTACAGAAGGAGGGCAAGATCAGAAAGGTATATTCAGGTCTAAGTCAAAAGATAATAAGGGTAAGGGAAAATGTTGGTTATGTGGCAAATCTGGGAATCTCAAGAAGGATTGTTGGAAAAGACAACAAGCATCAAAAGAGGACTCCACAAAGGAATAAAATTCAAGTACAGGTATGGTTGATGAAGTTTTATTTTTCTATAGTATAGAGGTTGTGGAGCAGTGATGGTTGAGTCACCGTGAAGAAAAAAATTGTATTTACTTTGGAGTTGTAAAAATAATTGATTGCATGTACATGGGCATATGTCTCTGAGACCTGGATAGGCATGCGTACCCCTGGTTATTGGGTCATCTATGAAAAATTCTAGACATATATTTAGGTAGATTGAATATGTGGGGGGGCATGTATGTTGGGTTAACCTTGACACGATGAAAGAGTTAATGAGTTAAATCTAGTTTTTAGGTCAAAGCACGTGGTTTTTCGGGTCCATGTTTTTGGGTAGCCCGTTGTATTGCGTCCATGGATTTCATGTAATGAAGTCTATAAAAGGCTTAGTGAACTCCATTGTAAATGGGCTTGGAGGTAAGTCATGAAGGCTTACTTCACCGAAATTGGTCAAGGGAATGTTTATGTTAAGGTGGAGCATTGAGACTCCAGTGTGAAGTCCCTAGAGGTGAGCGACAAAGGTTCACTTGGGTTGGCTTGGTCAGATTTGGTCAAAGTTGTTCGAATGCAAAGTTTGAGGTGGAGCAGTATGTCTCGGTTAGAAAGGTGGGTTTGTAGAAAGCCTGATGTGTTTAGATATTTGTAGTGAAGTGAACATTGGCAGGTCAATCAAGTGTTTGAGAATATAAGAATTAGTTTTTGAACTTAGCATTAGTGAACATTGGCAGGTCAATCATTGCAAGGAATTTGGGATCGAAAGGGAATGTCCAATAATTCCAAGTTGTAGCAATAGTTGTGGGAAAAAACGGTTGTGATATATGGTAACTCAGTCACCATCGGTTGCAAAAGACTAGAATATTTCGAAAGAGGTATGAACAGGTCATCTGGTGATCACTCAAATGTGAAATTATTTGGTTTTGATGCTTATTTTTTTATCATCATTCTAAGTAAGACCCAAATCAAACAAGTATATCTTTGATATGGTGATGATGTTAAGGGATGAAGAATGTGGGATCCTATTGCCCACAAAATCATCATGGACAGAGATGCAGTGTTTGATGAATATCCTTTTATAAAATCAAACATAGAAAAATATGAAAGGTTCAAAGCATGATTGGTAGCAGAAGGGTATTTGGAAGGTATTGATTTCCATGAAAGTTTCTCACCAGTTATTAAAAGCTTGTTTATATTCATGTTGTGTTACAACTAATTGTGTTACTTGATCTTGAGTTAGTACGGCTAGATGTTAAAACTATTTTACATGGATTTTCTTGGAAAAGGGGTTGTATATGGCACAACCAGAAAGGTTAGTTCAGAATCGCAACAAAAGATTTGTTTGCAAACTCAAGAATCATTGTATGGCCTGAAGCATGTCAGGAAAATGGTACAAGATGTTTGATTCCTTCATGGTGAGTCAAATTTTACAAAAAGTGACTATAACCATTGTGTTTATGGTATATTTATTATCTTGGTGTTAAATGTTATGCTTGTTACAAGCACAAGCATGTTTGAGATCAGCAGGTTGGCTCAATTGGTTATGACATTTGAGATGAAGGATCTAGGAGTAGAAAAACAAATCTTAGGCATGGAAATACACAGAGACAGGAAGGATGGTAAGCTTGGTTATCATAACAGAAGTATGTGGTGAAGATACTCAGGAAATTTTGTATGAATAATGTGAAACCGGTAAAATCCCTTTGGCTTTCCATTGTAAGTTTTTCTTCAGGTTTATGTCCTAACTAATGAAGAAGAAAAGGGTTATATGGCTCAAGTATCATATGCAGTAGGAAGTTTGATTATTGCGATGGGAAATGGTGAGTATTTCACATGCAGTTGGTGTTGTCAGTAGACACATTGAAAAACCAGGTGAAGAGCATGGAAATGGGTGCTTCAGTATCTTAGAAGCACAACAACACAAGTATCACCTACAGCGGTTGCAGTGATTAATTTTGTGGTTATGATTCAAGAGATTTGGACAAGAAGAGACCTACCTCAGGTTATGTATTTCAGGAATGCAAGGATCTATTGGGTAATTTTGGATAGGTATAGGATGAGGTGTTCTGTGGTGGTCAAAGTGTTGTGCATTTGACTAATAGTCCAATGTATCAAAATGGATAAGTGCATCGGTTTATAAGACAGGTTACTAATAGAGGCAGGATGGTCCATACTGGAGTGAATCATGTATACATGTTCATGTAACCGTATTGTTAGAGAATTTGTGGAGTTGTGATGGTGTTTGGCTTCTCTTGGCTTGCAAGAAAGGTGATGAATAAATTTGGGCATCATATATTAGGTAAATTGTTGTCAAGGTGGGGATTGTTGAAAACGTGCCAACTAATTTCCCATGCAGATGCATGCACACAACACTAACTAAAAATAGAATGTGCATGCATGCACTCTTTAGTGAACAGGTTGTGTAACTGGTGGATCAGATTGTAATTAGTTCATTTAATTGTTTGATAGATGATAAATATACGAGCATACACAAAGAGGCGAAGAGCAGCAATGTAGTGTAGCATAGTGTGTGGGAAGAGAGGAGAGGATGGTTGTATGCCTATGATTGGCTATTTTAATTCTCCCTTGCATAATAAGAATACTGATTATCATTGCCCCGTGGTTTTTCCCGTATTGGGTTTCCACGTAAATCATTGTGTCAATTGTGTGATTGTTTTTGTGTCTCGTTTGTTCTTGGTTTTATTTTCCTTACTATTAAAATATTGTTATGTTTATGCTTCCATTGCCTAACAATATGCCCAAGATTGGGTAGGCACTAGTTTTTGTCCACCCATCCATTTATTCTCTAAAAATTACCTTATGTTTTCCTAAGGAAACCCCCTTATGCCAGAGGAGAGTTGGCCTAGAGAGAGTGAGGGTGTTGTTGTGGTGACAATGGGAAACCCCTCATAGTTCCTCTAAAGTTGCACTTTAGTTTTAAGGCCTTACCACTTAAAGTGCAAGTTCGAGAGGTAATATTCCAACATTCTTGCTAGGGAGAAAATCCATTTCCCATATTCATTAGACATGGCTACAATGATATGATGAGAAGATTTGCTTAATATATAGCATTCTCATATGTTGACTCTATTAGTATGAAGAGGTATGAATGTAATATATATCAGATTTCATATCACCATTTCATTTTGAATATTTGGAAAGAAAACACTATGCCATCATTCCTAAAATAATGCATGCTAAAGTGTATGCCCCTTTAAATATTTTGGGAATTCTTGGGCATCCAAATAAGGCCCCTTCAAAATGGACTGAGCATGTTCCAAAGTTTTATCGGAACTTTCATCTAGTGGCACATCAGTTAGCATCTTTTATGGATCATATTTCAAAGCTTAATATATAACATTCAGATGTTATTATGAGATTATTTTCACATAGTTTGGAAGGATATGCAAAGGATTAGTTTAGATGTTTTGTAAAAGGGGAAATATCATCTTTTGCAGGTTTGATCAAACCATTCGACAAGCATTAGGATCCTATCTATGAAAAATAAGTAAGGGTTGAGGACTTATTTAGTGTTTGTGAGTATAGTGAAAGGGAGATACATTACCTAATGTATACATATCAAAATAATCCCTCAAATTCTCTCTTGGCTAAAATCAAGGATAAGAAGGAGAGGTTGATGTGAAATATATTGAAGAAAATTATGGTGTACTAGACCAAGGGAAGACTAAAAATGAATTCCATGAGGATGGTTAGCATTTTCTTTCATCACATGAGCCCCTTATGCATGAGATTTCGGATCTAGATGAAGGTAAAATATGGTGAGGTTATTGAAGATAATATTGTATATCCTCGTGAAGAAGACATTGGTGATGAAGGCACTCGAGCATCCACTTCATACTCTCTTGAAGATAAGGTTTTGGTAATTAATTTGCCTCTTTAAAATTCTCATTTTAATTATGAAAATTTTGATGATTTTGAAAGGATGCATTTCATAGAGAAACCCTCGAAAGATGATGAGTTTTCATATGTGCATATCTCTTCATGTGAGGAAAAAGAGGACAATGAAGAATAGGATGACGTGTATAATTTTCTTGTGATTGGGAGACATATATGGGATGTGGATCATTGGTTTCATCATGGATATCACATCTATCACACAAATAATGAAAGCATGATGAGTGAGAAAAAAAATTGGCACACGCCATCTCCAATCAGGGATGAAGGTCACCTCATGAAGCACCAAGAAGATATTCCAAGTCCTAATTTTGATGAGCATGGACAACCAAGTATGCTTGAGTTATGTGAGGTGTTTTCCATGACTTACGAGCAACCACATGTTTCCATATATAATGCAGATTTATTACAACATATGCAGAGTTTTCATGACAATAAAAGTGCAAAACTTTTATGGCCATATATATCTTCATCTCTTACCCAGTTTGTGCATAAAAAATCATCTAAAGTATGTATTTTTGGGGTTGTAAGACATTTCATGGAACACAGTATTTTTAGACTAGTTCATTGCAAAATTTCTAGCCACTAATTTGTAATGTCTCTGATCCGGACCCTTTGTAATTGCACATATAGATTGGTGAGTCGTTGGAACCAAGTGTAAATGTAATGTACATTTAGGTTGGTTACTCGTTGGCATTAAGTTTTGATGTTGTGCGGAGAAGTGTTATCTAAGACAGGGTGTGCACATTTTATGGCCATAGGCTAAACATTCTACGAAATGGAGGTTCTCCAACGATTTTTTCCGGGGACATTTGCTTGAAATATGGAAGAAAATTGTTAGATCCACAATTTTGAGTGATTATTTCTATATAATACAAGTACCCCAGAGGATTTTTAGCATGTTGAATCCATTTATGCATTCAAAACTAGATATTAAACAACAAAAAATAGTGATTTTGTGAAAATTTGTCGTCAGATTCCAACGAAAAAAACCATTTTGTAGAATAGTTAGACAACGCCCATTTTATGTGTTGCATGCACATGGGAAATTGCACATATTGCACTATGTTGCATGCACTTAGGTAAGTGTGCGGTAATGACTGGAAGTGCATGGAGCTAATACGTATATATGTGTGTGTGTGTGTGTGTGTGTGTGTGTGTGTGTGTGTGTGTGTGTGTGTGTGTGTGTGTGTTTTGAGGTCGGAGATCCTGTGTGATTATGAGGTTGGTGAGCCTGGACCAGATATACCAGTGTGCCTATCCATGTAAACATAATCATGATTATTAAAATAATATTGCATTGTTGCGCGTAGACAGACTCGGAAGAAATGAGATGGGGGGTTGACTCCACCGGAAAAAAGGGAAAATGGGGTGAGTCATATGTTTTGGGGAATATTTTAATAATAATTTTGGGAAAAGTGTAATGTTAGATAATTATTTTATCCTAAGTTCCTAAGGGTAGGGAATGAGTCACCAAGTAGCTTAAAGATACTTTTGAAGGTTACAAGTGTCAAGTGGGAGGCATGCAATACATATTGTTGGCCTTAGTGTATTTTGGGGGAATGATCCATTATTGGGAGGATATTTCATGTAACAAGCTCTCATGAGCAGAAAGGGATTAGACTATATGGAAAATATGATTATTACCTTATCTGCCCAGAGAAGCTTGCAGGGAGTTGTGGGGTTGTAATCGGAATTCTATTGTAGAGGAGTCGAGTTGACAGACCATGAGAAATCTCCTTGGGTGAGATATTGGTTGTTGTGAAGTGGTTGTCAGACCCGTGAGCAATCTCTCTGGGTGAGAGATTGGCTATTGTGAAGTGGTTGTCAGACCCGTGAGCATACTCTCCAGGTGAGATTATTGCTGAGAATTGTCCCCAGGTGCGTTGAGAATTAGTCGTAGGGCTTGGAGACTTCCTATCTGGCCTATTGTTGGTAACCCTAGGAAGGGAAGTGGGGCAGTCAAAGTAATGTTGAGAAGAGAAGGGGCACACTTCCTTGGGTGTGACAGGTACGTGAGGAATGAGGGACTATAGGCTAGTTGTAGCAACGGGCACCTTGGACTGAGAAATTCTGTTGAGAATCAGACCTTAGCTTGTCACCATGAACCATTTTTTCCTTGCTGGAGTTAAGCCCCAGATCGGGTGTGACATGTTGTTGAAATTTTATGAGCAACAAATTCTATAGTTGGGAGGAACGTCTGAGTTATGCGCACATTTGGTGACTTTTATAAAAGATAAGTGTTCCTTATGTGCTTGTCTTGTTTATTGTGTGCATATTTTTCTATGTTTGATATGGGATAATTTTTGTATGTAGTTGCATATAAGTATTTGTTCTTATACTATTTATTGTTGCTTGTACATGTAAATATGGTGTTTATAGCCTATATTTATAGTTGTGCATGAGTATGACAGTTGATGGTAGCTTTGTGTGTTAAGTTAAACTTGTGATTTTGGTTATGAGTCTTCAAGGAAAAGTATTGAGTAGTTGGGTGCACAAGAAAGTAGTATGTATGCACAAAAGGTTGGAATTCATGTATGTGTGTTCAAGGAAATAGACTCCATGCACAACGAAATCAGAATTGACACATGACGCCATTATGGTTGTGTGCACAGTTGTATTGTGTGGTCAGTATGCTGGTGTGTGCAGTTATTTGAGTTACTTTCGCTGCTTAAGGTTGTACTACAAAGAGAATGGTACTTCTGATGTTATAAGTTGTGTGGTGTAACTCAAATTGGGTTGAGTGTGTTACTTCAAGTGATACTGTGGGGACTTGTGTGTAGAGTAGAAACTGCGCAGTGAAATTTTAAAGTAGCATGGTCCAGTAGTATTTTGGGATTGTTACAGTTTGGTTGATTCAAAGCTATAGAAGTTGAGGTTGTGTGATGTGGCCCAACCTGGGGTGGATGGGGATGTTACATAATCTCTTCAATGGTTTGCAAATTTATATGTAAAAATTCAGCTAAAGCATGTGTTTTTGACACTAAATTTTGTTTGGGGCAACAAGCCCAAAATGGGGAGTTAAAAATTCTCATGCTTCATTTCCATGTTTGTTAAAGGGAAAAAAAGAATACTCTTGCACATTTTTATCATTGGAGCATATATATCTAATCATCGAGGTGTTGTACGGACAGATGATATACTGGCTTATTCACATTGTAGTGACTATATCAATTTTATCTTACGTTGGATAGACCAATCATGTGACATATCATGCCCATCTTGGTATAATCCTAATGTTATGTTTCATTTGTAGGTACTCACATCCATTTCCAACCAAGCATTGGTGGAGATCCTAGCATTGGATTACTTGATTTTAATGTCTCTTTGTTTTGGCTCATAACCAAATACATGGGAAGACTGCATGTCATTGATGAAATGTAAGCATGGTTGCATTGGCATTTTGATTTCACCTAGCATTCATGTCTTCCTATATTATAGTAGAATGGGAAGAATAAGGTCAACTTTACGAGCATTAGGTTTTATTCTCCATGTTCCTTTTGGCATTTTTGCTTATGCCTTTGTAAAACCAAATTTTGAAAAAATTATAATTTGAACAAGAATATTGTGGACCGTATGTGGGGTTAAAGGGTGAGAGTCATCACCTATCATACCACATTTTTTCTCTCCTTGTGACAAGATATAGCAGGTATGTGTAATTAACAAAGTTTATTTACTAAATATCCAGCATAGGAAGGATAATGGGTTAAAATGCATATATGACAAATATTATATAAAGAATAAATGAGATAGATTGTAACATACCCACTACCTAAATCAGATTTTTCCGATCCTTTGTTGGACTCGAACCCTTAAATAACCATGGAGACCCAACGCAAACTGGCTCTTTCTTTCTTCTTCTCCATTCTCAAGCGATCGCGGGTCATGATCATGGTTCAATTTGAACATAGCGCCTATTTGGATTTCGCACCTCGACGTTACAGTAATGTCTAAACGTTCGACTCTACAACCACCGAACCCTGACAGGGCTAGCGACCGACCAATGGGGTCGAATCCCTACCAGTTCAGCAATTGGCCAATAGAAACAAATCTCAACAGGAGTAGAGAACCGCCAATGAGAACAAGCCCCGTCGCGCGTTTGGGTGTAATACAGGTGGCGAGAGGGAAGCGTGACACGGTGGTCGTAATGACAGGGAGGGGCCCCACTTCACACGCCACACTATTCCGGACCCCCCCGCTAAAGGAAGAATGGCAAGGGGGGTCCGGAATCTGCTTGAGCATCGTTGATCATGATGACTTAATCTCAACTGTTAGAGAGTTGCGCGTCCAATTCTGGACCCCCCCCCATTAAAGGCAGAATAGCAAGGGGGCTCCGGAATGGAACCTCAGCCATAGATCTAGGCGGGTGGACTCTGACCGTCCAGATCTACTTGCTGCTTATCCTAAAGCATAATCGCGTCCTGGCTTAAGTTAACGTCTTGTTTCCACATCTAACGGTCAGGATAGACCCTGAGATCCTCCAATAGAATCTCTTTTGTCCATCGGGGTTTACCGTCCCGAAAATCCGGACTCTCGACCACGGAGCCCTCGAATCTTCAATAAGATCTCTTCCGGCCTTAGTCCCTCATGGCCACGCATTCTAGTCCAAATGATCACTCTCATAAGACCACAGCCTTATCCTCCATCGAGGTTTGGACTTCAAATTCCCAACGCGCTCCAATTCCTGCTGGCCCTCCAGGCTAAGCTCTCGGTCCACATGACCTTTAACTCACAAGACCACCGCCTTGTCTCCCATCGGGGTTTCGGACTTTCCAATGTCGAAATGCGAACGTCCCCAGGACTCGCGATTCTCCGAATCCCGATGCGCCCTTTTTCGCACTAGCCCTCCTAGCTAGGCTCCTAGCTCACATGACCACAATCTCGGTGACCGCAGTCTTATCCCCCATCCGGGCTACGGGGTTTTCAATGCCAAAATGTATGGGCTCACGGGATTCCCGATCCTTCGAATCTCGTCTTCCCGCTATGCTGAAAGTTGGCCCCCATACTGGTGCTTCCTACTTCTCTAATATACTGGCAGCTGGCTCCCACCCATCGGGGTTTCGAGCGTCGCGATTCCAAAATGCATAAACAAATTGTCATCAGGATTCCCGATATCCCGATGACACAAATGCCGATCAACAACTTCCTGTCGG
Organism: Picea sitchensis; assembly: GCA_010110895.2. Classification (NCBI taxonomy): domain Eukaryota; kingdom Viridiplantae; phylum Streptophyta; class Pinopsida; order Pinales; family Pinaceae; genus Picea; species Picea sitchensis. Next base: position 33,017 of record SNQJ01S0003153.1, on the reverse strand, counting down.
TACTTTCCCCGACGGTGTCGATTGCTGCCACGCGTCCTCTTCTGATGGATGGTCCCTATTTCTCAGGGATTTCGAGACTTGTGATGTCCTCATTATTACGGCCTCAGGAACTCTGATTTCCCGATGTCGATTATCCCGACTCTTTGCAGATTTCTGACACCTGTCTCCTCAAATGGACGGTCCAGGCCTTACCGGGGTTTTCACTTCAGACTCCCCCGATCTCCTGACCACGGGAAGGTCGATATCCTGACTCCCGATAGTAACCTCAATCTTCGCCACGTGTATCCTCAAACGAACGGTCTAGATCTTCCCGGCATTTCGAGACTTGAAGTGTCTCGATTTTCTTGTACTAGAGAATCCCGATATGCCGATGGCTGGACTCCCGATGGTAACTCTCAGATAGCTCCGATCCGATCCGAAGGTCGACGGGTAATCGGACCAAGATCTAATGGTCTAGATCCGTTTTTCCTGTGCACACTCCAGAGACTTAAAATCCAGGCATCTTCTCCCGATCCAATGGCTGACGGGTATCTGCTCAAGATCTGACGGCTCAGATCTGTCCCACCACGCGCACTCTTCCACTACTTCATGGATGTGGAAATATCAACGGTCCAAATGTTCTCATGGACCTTGGGGAACCTATGATCCTGATTTCCTCGCTATTCACGAAGATAGGGGGAAAAGAAGCAAGAGGTATAACGCTCTTACTACTTCCGTCAATCTGATGGTCATGAATGACCATGGGTCTTCTGACGGGATCTCATCAGTCGATTTGTTACTCATCCCTACGCTGCTACCTCGGAACCTTAAGAGGGTCATTCCTCCTCCTACAGGGTTATTAATACTTGCCCATTCAAGTCCCTTTTCTGGGTTCTTTGTGAACCTTTCTAAGGAGGGAAAGTCTCTGTGATGAGATCTATTCCGGGGCATTCCTGGAAACAGACAAAGGGAAACAAACTTCCGAGGATGGGCTGGAGGTCTGACTTGGTTCATCTCATGCACCATTGAATCGATTTATCAA
>SNQJ01S0003153.1:20268-31986 GCA_010110895.2 Picea sitchensis | reverse complement strand
TAATGCGGTAATCAATGTGATGATTATGGATGAGATGGTGAATATTTTTTTCCAATTCTCCTTTAATCTTTTTGTCTTAGGATTGGTATTTGAATAAACTTTAAATAACCCCTTTTTAACCTAGGATTTGAATAAACTTCAAATAACCCCCCTATCCTTTGAATTGGCATTTGAATAGAATATTTATTAATATTTAACTAGCTCTTGGATAACCTTTCAAAGTCGTGAATCTTGGTTAAAGGTCACAACTTTGATTTCCACAATAGTCACTAATGTATCAATTTCAATATTTAATTTATTTGACTGGTCTATCCAACATTATGTTTCCTTCATTGCCCTCCATGGAGCCACCTCACAGAGATGTTAATACTACTCACACCACATCGACCCATGGAATTGCTATTTACAATGAATTCTTTATCTCGTGAATATTTTCTCAATCCATTGTTTACAAGGTTTTACAGATTGAATCGCAGATTTTTGGTAGGTTCCTAAAGACTTGGACTGTGTAATGTATGGCAGAGTTAAGTGTTTTTATTTTGATGTTTTTCTTTTGAATTAATCAGAATAAGTGGAATGAAGACAACCTTTGGATCTTGATAGCTGTCTTCCTAGGTGTTGAATCGATGGCATCAAATGGTTTTATGTGTTTTCATTGGTTGTGTTCTATTGTTAACATCTTTACTAGTCAAGAGTCAAGTTAACTAAGGTGTGTGATTCTTTAAAATTTAGTGCTATTGTTTAGAAGTAGTTTGTTGGTAGCCTCTTTTATTTAATCTGTAGTTGATATGATATTGTTTGGAACTTTGTTGTGAGTGTCTTTTTTAGGCTTGTGTAGGATTTGAAAGAGAGTCACTCAAAGGTTGCAAACAGGATTGTTCACTATATCAAGGGTACTTCTCAACTTGGTATGAAGTATTGCAATACATATATGAACCAATACCAACTAGGATTGTGTTGGAGATGGGAATGATAAGAAGTCGACTTCTAGCCATGCGTTTCATCTTAGATCTAAACCCATAATATGGTATTTTAAAAAGTAGAAGGTGGTCTCTCTTGTAACCACTAAGGTTGAATATAGAGGTGGAGTAAATGTTGGTAGAGAGGCATTATGGATTTGAAACCTAATGGGTTAGCATGAATTCGTCTTTGAGGAGTCGACTATAGTGTATTGTGACAATCAAAGTGCAATACAAGTCGTTGAAAACCCTATTGCTCACAGTAAGATGAAGCATTTGGAGCTTGATGCTCGTTATCTGAGATAGTTGGCACAAGAAATGATCATGTCTCTTGTGTATTGCAAGACAATTATCAGATCGTCGATATCTTTACAAAGCCATTAACATAAGCTATTTTTGTGAAACTTTGGGTTATGTTTGAAGTTTGGCATGCTGCAATTATTTAGGGTTGTACAAAGATAATTTCACCTCTTGAATCTTCAAAGAGTTGTGTTGATGGAAGGGTGTTGGAATATCAAGTTCATCTCACCTCTGAATCTTCTAGAGATAGTCAGTTGATAGTCGAAGATCAACTTGGGAATCGACTAAAGAGGTTGATCGGTTGGTTGGGCCAAATAAAAGTGGACAATTTAGTCAATTAGTGTGCAAGTCGAGTATGGAAAGCAAGAGATATGGGTGTGCTAAATATGATCAAATTCAACTATGTCTTCCTCATTGTAAGGATGTTAGTTATACTTTGGGCTATATATAAATGATCTCATGGATTGGTATACAATGTAATCAAGAAGTGGTGATACATGAATTTTTTTTGTTAGTGTACCTTATCCATTATATGTTGAGTTATGCTCACTTATACTTTAGTGTTGTAATGATATCTTTAGATAATGTCTCTTCTTGAATATCATAACTCTTCACTTCTACAATTCCCTCATTTTCCAACAACCAAAACCAAGTGCACGATACCATCAACAAATGTAAAACTTTGAATGCAAAGGGACTAGTGTCTAGGACAACCCTTCAATTAACCAAATTAGAAAAGGAGGCAGGCATGAATGTGACCCTAACAAAAAAAAAGGCATATATGACACACGGACAACAAATGTAATGTGTTATGGATATAAAGAGAAATATTCATGTTTGGAATTTTGTAGATAAATATTACGATTATATCTCATTAAAAGAAATATGGATATTTTAAAAGGTCCAAACTTAATATTATAATTATTAAGGAGAAAAGTATATTATAATAGAATAATTAATAATATTAAATTAAATTGTAACTAGGTTAATATTTGGTTTCATGTATGAGATTAATATTTGGTTTTATGTATGGGATTAAGGTTAAATGTTATTAAAAATCATATGACCTCATTGTATGTAGCCTCAACAATGACCACCAGGGATATTGACTTTCCTATGGATACTATTTAGGCTAAATTTTTCTTTTAGTCCTAAAGTAAAACTTAAAACTGCTTTTGATTGGCTAAGAGCTTGTCTTCCTTGGACGTAAACAAACAGGTTAATGAGCCAAGACCCAGAGGCATTTGGAAAGTGTGAAAATTTGTTCGCTTATGAAACCACTAACAAATTATTTTAGATGGCATGGTTTTCCTTGAATAACCATGATGAGTCAGCCTGCATTTATGAATAACAATTAGTAATAATTGTCTCCACTACCAATTGACCATTGTGTTATGAAATGTTTTACCACCTTAAAAAAAAAAAAAAAAACCATAGATTTATTTTTAAAATCAAACTTTGTTTGATCAAACATTAATATAGTTTTAAATTATATTTTTGTTTTCATAAATTTTGTGAAAGTAACTTTAAAATTCAATTATAATTTTTTTTTTCAAATGGAAAATTACATTCAGAATATTTTAATTTCATGAAGTTAATTCGTAGGTAGTTAAAAAGGATTGACTTGATGTGACTACCGAAATTTATAAATTTTATTGTCAAATTAAAATAAATAAAAATTGCAAAGTTGTTGGAGCTTTCTCGAGATAAATTGTATATAAAATATTGAAATGTCCATTCACTTGGAGCAATAAAAGACTAGGGGTGGGACACATTGCTTCAAGACTTGATCTCTTTCTCATCCATAGCTCTATACTCCTTCTCCCGATCAACTTTTCATCCCAAATTGTCCCCTGAGGAATCTCAGATCATTTCCCAATAGCCCTCTCCTTCGACAAAGTAGAAAACTTGGGACCCATTCCTTTCAAATGCAACCCTATTTGGATGGATTCCACGGACTTCCTCCCCATAATCTCCTCTGTATGGTCAATCTGGGTGGATGGAACCCCTGTGTATATTTGGGAGCAAAAACTCAAAAAGGCTAAGTAAGCAATTAAGGACTGGGTCAAAGTCTCTTCCCATAACACAAGAGGAGAAATTGAAAGGTATAAAAAGAAGCTAGAAGACACGTAGGAGGAAATGGACTCAAATACCATTTACAACAGACACTTAGTACATGAGAAAGAGCACTTTCAAAATTATATGAGAGCGCTCCACAATGAAGAAAAGGAGTGGAGACTCAAATCTAGATCCATGTGGCTTCAAGTAGGGGACAAAAATACCTCTTTATTTCATAAGCAGGCCAAAGAAAGACAGTGCAGAAACATAGTGGAGGAAATAAAAATAGCTTCACAAACGAGAATCAATTCCTTTGAGGAGATAAAAAAGGAAGCTTCCTCCCATTTTGGAAAAACTTATACTCAAGAAGGTGTAGATAACAAAGAGCAAAGCTTACAATTTATAGATCATATCCTGTAATTGATAAAGGAATAAGATAATCAAGAGTTGAACAAGGTGGTCACAGAGGCGGAATTCAAAGCAGTGATTCACCAGTTCGATACTGACAAAGCCCTCGGGATGGATGGCTTCACTCTACATTTTTATAGAAAGTGTTGGGAAATAATAAAAAAAGATCTCCTATGTATGATCAAATATGTCCAAAAATATTGCAAATTAGGAGGAGCAACCAACACCTCCTTTCTAGCCCTGATACCCAAGGACAAAAATGCCAACTCCTTCGACCGCTTTCGCCATATCTCTCTCTGTAACGTCTCTTACAAAATCTTAACAAAAACCATAGCGAACAGGTTAAAACATCTGCTTCCACAACTCATTCTTCCCAATCAGGGGGGTTGTGTGAAGCAAAGGAAAATTTGGGACAATATCATCCTAGTGCAAGAGGAAATCCACACCAGTGTCATTAATAAAGAAAAAGGGATGATAATCAAAATAGATATGGCTAATGCCTTTGATCGGGTAAAACATGAGTTTCTCTATGAATTCTTAAAAAGATTTGGTTTCAATCACTCCTTCGTCTCGTGGATTGGGGCATGCATATCGTCCCCCTGGGTAGCTCCCCTGATAAATGGGAGCCCAATACCTTTCTTCCAAGACACAAGAGGACTATGACAAGGTTGCTCGCTCTCTCCAATGTTGTATGTTATTATGCCAAAAACGTTGAATAGAAGACTGGAAAATGAAAGAGCCATTGGAAACATCCCGGGGCTGAAAATAGCAAGGGGAGTTAGAAGAATAAACAATTCACATTTTTTTGATGACACTCTATTGATGGGAGGAGCCTCTCAAACGATGGCTAGAATATTAAAGTTGGTCCTCAACCAATATGAAGTATCTTCAAGGGGTGTCATCAACAAGCATAAAAGACAAATTTATGTCTGGAGCATGAAAGCAAGCTTAATGGTTAGAATTGCAAATATCTTACAGTTTTCCTTTTCTATAGATTGGAAGTGCGTCAAGTACCTTGGCACCAATATCAGTATAAAATCCCTGCCCGGGGAGGCATGGAAAGTGATTCTCCAAAAGCTCAAGGATCAATTTGAAGTCTGGGGAGAAACCTGGTTGAACCCAGCTGGAAGGGTGGTCTTAATAAATTCAGTCTTATCTTTGTTTCCAATTTTTAAATTCTCATCCCTCCACCCTCCGGTGGGAATTAAAAAGGAAATGGCCAAATTAATCAAGAAATTTCTCTGGAAAGGGGGAAAGGACAATGGGAAAAATCTCCACATGGTTAACTGGTCTATTGTTTGCGCACCTAAAGAAAACAGGGGACTAGGGATCCGGGAGCCGAAAAAGATCAACATAGCCCTGGGAGAAAAATTAATTTGGCGTTTAATCACTATAGGTAAAGAATGGTGGAAAAAAGAAATATGCTACAAATACTTGTCAAAAAATCGAAAGAGGTGTTTGGAAACAGTCACACTCAATCAAACAGGTTCCCCCATATGGAATCTCATATGTGCCTCTATGTCACTCATTCAAAATCATCTCATATGGAGTCCAAGAAGCGGTAAAGAAATCAAAAATTGGGAAGATCGTTTCTCAGACATGGGAAAATTTTCTTGCACCTCCACTCTAGACTCCCTCAGACATTGGCTCACCTCCAAGGGGAAAATCACTCTCTTTTATATCTCTGAGTGGAAGAGAAATAACGCTTGGAAAAATAGGAACTTGGGAGAGGTCCCACCTTTCCTTCTCAACGAGGCCCAGCAACTCCTCTTGATAGTCTCTGGTTCTGCCCTAGTTCACCTTAATCAGAAAGACAGTATGGATTTGGGAGATGTAGGATACTCTGTAAGGTTGGGATATAAAAATATCCTCCAAGAAAATGATCTCCTAGAAAAATCGGCAATCTGGAAAGAAATTTGGAATCCAAACGGCCTACCAATATTAATACCTTTGGTTGGAAATTAGCTCACAACAAACTCCTAACATGCGAAAATATGAACAAAAGAGGATACATGGGACCGTTCAGATGTGCTCTCTAAAACCAAAACTTCGAATGCACTGATCATATTTTCCTAAACTGCAACTTTGCCAAACAAGTGATGCATATTGTCTACTCAGAGCTAACCCCTCAAATTTCTTGGCCAACAAGTAGTAGAAATCTTATTGGAAAATGGAGTAAATACTATAAAGGCTACCTCACCAAAAATCCAATTCTTAGCCATGTCTTAAAGGCCTCGAAAAAATATTTGTTCTAGCAAATCTAACTGGAAAGAAATAAAGAATTTTTAAGGAGAAGCTACCCCCGGCCCTAGTCACAACACATGCGATCGACCAATTGGGAGAGTACCTCTCATCTAGAAATATAAAAGCTCGAGAAAGTGTCCCTTTGACAGCAGAAGAGGGAAATGGTTGGTGAAAATAAACATACCCTCCATCCCCCCCTTAACTTTTCCAAAAAAATCATGCTAGCAGCTTCATTATTCCCTCCAAGACTTCAAAAATTGGCTAAATTCTCAAGATAGTCATGTTCTCTATTTTGATGGTGCATCAAAAGGAAACCCCGGGGAGGCAGCTGTGGGAGGGTTATTGTACAGCCCTAGAGGAAAAAGAATGTTATGCTACTCCTGGAATCTGGGCATAACCACCAACAACATGGTAGAGGCCTATGTAATGTATCAAGGAGAACTCCTAGCTCATGATCGACAACTCAACCACATAATTGTAATAGGGGACTCAAAAAATATAATCTGGCATTTTGTTACAGGAACAGGCACAAAGAACTCAAAGTTGAAAAGAATCATTGAAAGGACCAAAGCAATCATGTCTGCAATCCACTCCTCCTTGTACCATGTTCCACGCGCAAACAATACGATAGCGGATGAACAGGATAACTTAGAAATTGGAAAGGCCCCGGGCCATATGGAATTTTTGGGCAGACACCTTTTCTTATCCCACTCCTAATGCCTCAACCCTCTCCTGTCAACGCTCCACCTGGTGCCAATATCCACGCGGTTCTCTAGCTAAATGCAGTGAGTTGTAAGTTGAGCGTCATGCTCGGGGATAATTTGTATCTGCGCAACCTCTGGCCCATGGGAACCTACACACAATAGGACAACAAAATGGATATACTGGATCACAAGATGCTCCTCCTTCGTGGGAACTCGTTGTACTCATCGCTCCACACCCTCTCTGCTTCCTGCAACATCACCTCTGCCATAACTTCACTTGAGGTAAAGGATTTTGAAAGGAATTCAACCATGATTCAGCGCAAGCGAATGCTGGCAGTACATGTCGCATCAACACTTGAAAGACACTCAAATATTGATTTTTCACGACATTCATGCACCCAACACATATCCAGAAGAGGTAAATTGGAAGGCCAGCTCTTGATTCATTGTTATATCCAACCACAACTGACCTTGATAGTTTGGAATTTCATATGGGAAGGGAAGTTAAAGCGCAGAAGAAAATTAGGAATTTTCCATTGCTCCAACATCAGAGGAAAAAAAAATGGTAAAATTGTGAGTTGCAGCCTCATATGGAGCATCGCAGAGAAAGGAAACATCAAATACTATGGTAGGGGCATCTTTGTCAGCAGCAACAGTGACAGACGTATCATTGTTCGAGGAAGCTCCAGAAGTAGTGAAGACAGATGCATCATAGGTAGAGATCGTGTAGACAGAGATAGCACCAAAGGTAGCCATGACCAAGGAAAAACTAAAGGCAACAACATAAATGAACACAGATCCAAAGGAAACACAAGTAATTGGAGTGGGGGAATCACAGTCAGTTTAGTTACAAAAATGGTTCAATGCCCAGCTCATGAACGAATGGAGGATCAACTGGTGGAAGATAACTTCACCACCACCCAGCAACTGGCTCTTTTCCTTGATTCTCATAGATCCACACTCACCTTCACTCTGGACACACTAGCTCAACATCGCACCTTAATAAACCAGTTACAAGATGAAGTCTAATTCCTCAGACGCCAAGGGGAGAGCATGGAAGCAAAGTTGGAAGCCAGACCATCCAACTCTCCAGCACAAAGCCAGAATGAGGAAACAGGAAGTAGGGCAGACCCAAATCTGCCTGATCTAAATGTAGCGCTCGATCCACCACCGGAGGAAGACCGAGCTTAAAGAAGATCAATAAGGCACTCCTCAATTTTGTAAAAATGGCATAAATAAATCTTTTGTAAAGATAGTTCTAGAATAGAATTGAAAAGCTTAGCTATCAGTGGAGTGGGATCAATGCAAGACTCATTTTTGTAAGCATTTTTTGGAAACTATTCTACTGGTATCCTCCACCAGCACCCCTTTTTGTACTATGCGACCTCGGTTATGCCCTTTTTTACATATAAAATTTCAGTTTTTGTAATAAAAGAAAAATATTGAAATGTCCAATGTTTTAATCCTATAAATATCCACCCAAGCACTCTTTTCTATTATTATTTCATATTTATTTGTCCTTGATGATGGGTGAAGTGTCCACTTGAAAAGTTGGACATTTCAATATTTTATACACAGTTTCTCTCCAGAAATCTCCAGCAACATTATAACTAATTGTGAAACCCTACACACTCATAAAATTGCAATTTCAAAAAAAAGTCACGTGGATTTGCATTGAATATATTATGTGTGGTTTGTAATTGAGAAATATTTGTTTCTGCAAGAGTGGGATTTGTGTTCTTTATACGGATTATAGTGACTATGTTGAAGATCTTTAAGTGAAAAAATGTTCTTGAAGAGGTTTCCACACTCTTCAACAAGGGGTCAATAAGAAGAGGTTGTTTCAAACTATTAAGATATTTAAAGGGAATATTCTTCCAAGTCTATTTCGGATTTTTGCACAAGAATTTCAATGACTTGAAAGAGTGGGAATTCACTAAAAGACTTTATAAGAAAATAATGTTGTTTACTTTCCATGCATGAATTTCTAGGTTAAACGTTTTTATTTTGAGTTTGTGTTAGTTGTTGGACACACCGACCACACTGAGAGGGGGGGTGAATCGGTGTAGGGATATTTTGCAACTTCTTTACAAAACACCTTTGTTAGCAATCACCATTTACTCAATATTCATTACTTTCATTTATAATTAGTTATTTGGATGTAGTCATATCTCAGCAGCAAACATCATAAAAAAACCATCACCATAAAGAAAATAAGGCACACAAGATATATGTATAAGTTTCTTTTGTATTACAAACTACAATCCTTGGGGTTTATCAGCATCAAATGAAAAGAGAAAAAACTCCACAAGAGTACCAACTCTTAATGCAAGACTCAACTTGCATATCTCAACACCAATTGAGACGTGAGAAATCCAATCCTCAAGTACAAGACCCTGCTTGTGAACAAAACCAAATATGTCAACAGGTAAGTGACATGTCAATAGTGCAGCATGTGTATGTACGTTCCCTTTCTATACTGCAACGCATGTATGTATGTTCTCTTCCTTCTATCAGGTTGCGTACACCTTCAAAAACTAGGGTTTCTAAAACTTCAACCTTCTTTCCCTTCAGACCCTTTCTGGATTTGTCACATCCACTTGTGATCTGTCACTGTAATATGTATATCACTGCGCAATATGTACCATCACCAATCACAAAAATATATATACCATCCAACAACCTATGCATGTTCCTCATGCATACACAATCACAGATCATGGATATCTTACAATCAGAATAGAACTAAACTACTCAACCAACCAACCACCATCTACCATATCTAAACATCACAACAACCATACAAAGAATGCTTCAAGAATTCACCATACCATAAGCAAGTCTAAACATAAGGACAATATTTACTCATACTAAAACCTTTGTAGTAGATATGAACTTGTAGAATGATGATCTGGAACTTGCTTCATACTTCAAGAACCTGGAAGCAGCTCGCACTCAAGTTTTCATGTCCTTTTTCAAATGTAAGCTACATTTTCATGTACATCTCGCGTATGTATTCTACCTCTTCTAATGCCAGCCTACGTATGTACACAACCTTTTCACTTTCATCTCGTGTATGCCTCATAAAACTAGGGTTTTTTGAACCTCCAAAACTTTCGTCGTCGAACCTTAGACTTACGGAACTTATGATGCGTCCATGAGTACCTACAATGAATATTCCATCAGAATATATCTTCAACATACTCAAGAGATCCATTCATAAGAGACCCTTTCTCTCTTATTTATACTTATCCAAGTAGCTTCCTTATCTAACCAACTCTAACTGACTTCCTTCCTTTTGGGGCTAACCCACTTCTAACCACTTGTCAACTTATAACTACTTTGTCCACAAATAGTAACCTCTCCACTTCTAGTTGCAACTAATTTATTTTTAATTGTTTTCTTGTTGCAACCACTTAACGCATTATTAACCACTTTGACTAGTCAAATTTCTTCTAGGAGCTTATAGAATAATTTGACTTCTTTGACCTTCTAGGGGATTCTAGACAACACATGAGGGTTCTCCAACTTCACATGGCCATAAATATCTAACCATGAGGAGTTATGTGGCATTCCACATATCACCGGAAATGGAATGAAAAGTACTATCCATCTAGAATAGTCTTAATGACAAGTTCATTGATATTAATAACATTATTACTTAAACAAACTTGAGTTCCCTAACCATACTTCTAGGATGAATCAATCACTTAACCATTTGTACTTCACAAAGAGTCTTCCCATGAAGGATTTCACCATAAGGGGAATGTTATCCCCCACTTCCAAGGATAACTACGAGATCATGTCTCGAGGCCCACAGGTCCTAGACATGGAGTACCAAGAGCCAGGTCGACTTGAGCATGGCCCTGGAGGGCCCATCTTTTCTCCCTTTCAGTGCCTCCACTTTGTCAGCAGCAACAACATCCATCACCTTTGGCTTGGTCCTGTATCAGATATGGTTCTTGCTTCATGAGGTAATGAGTCTGGGTATCATGGTATGTGTCACTCTTATCCCCAAAACCTTTGAATGTGTGCATTTAATTCCTTTTGTTTCTAACAAATGCTTGTATCTTATACTTGTACACTTGACCATGTCTGGGGGGAATGAAAGGATGCCCTAGTAATCTTGTGCCCATAGGTTTTGAGTTTCCACTGGGGGAATTTCTGAAAAGTCATCGTCCACTCCCGTCATATTACCACTTTTTTCATCTAGCTTCCCGTTCATCCACCCCATTACACTGGTCTGGGCATTGGGTTGACCAATCATTTAAGGGTTTCACCTTGCCTTGTGGGAAGAAGGAGCTAAAGGCCCAGAAGGTAAAAGCAAGATGGAAAAAGATAAAAGCCTAAAACAAAACCTCGATATGCTTCACCCAGGGATCTCCGAGAAAGAAATAAAAGGCTTCTCAGCAAGAAACAAGAGGGACCCATAAAAAATAATAAAACAAGACCTAGTCAGAGGATGGGGCGTCTCATCACGATCCAACCTATTAGGTCCATGGGTACCTAATAGTATAACACTACTACCAGTTGGTTACCACACCAGGGTAGTGGCTCTTGGTTGCATGGACAAGAGAAAGGGGGTCTCATCACGAGCCAACTTTCTCATATCTGTGAAAGTGCTTGTGGGTACCATTTCCACCACTAGTCACCACGCCAGGGCAGTGTCCCCTTATTAGTCTCTTGAAAGAAAAAAGAAATAAATAAATAAGAATAAAATGGCATGAATGGGATTGGAAACATTTGCATCCAGGATAGGTGCATCTTGCCTTCTACAAAGGAACCCACAAGTAAGCCTTTCATTTCCCTACTTTCACTGCACCCCTTGTCAAGACATACCTTATCCACCTCACCATTTACTTGACTTGGATTTGATCTCTTCAGGAAACATCCCTTTTCCAGTGGACACTAGCCCAATAGGACACCTTGTCACCTCCTCCAAACTTGTATTGCAGACTTGTATAATGTCTCTGAGCACTTGACTGGGGTAAAAGGGGTTTTATGCACATGTTTAATAATATTGATGATGAGATGTGATTGACATT
>SNQJ01S0003153.1:0-20218 GCA_010110895.2 Picea sitchensis | reverse complement strand
GATGAGCCCATGAATAGCGTAGTTGTTGATGTGCAAGATCATGCCCGACGGACAGGTACCATGTTGGACAGGTACACATGGGGATATGATTAGTTCAGACCTCCATGGGGATGAAGAGCCCACCAAATGGATGTTGAGACCCCAGCAAGGGGCAGAGATAGGACAGAAGAGTTTTCACCGGAGAAGAGGAGGATGTTCCACAAAGGCACCCTGGCAGAGCCTGACCTAAGGGGGTTGTGCCCTCTTCATTGGAACGTTGGCCTTGGAAGGCCCGGGACGTCACCCAGGAGGCTCATGACATCTTCCAATTTCATGGACATTTTGGGAGACAATCATGGTAGTTTGACACATGTGGCAGGTTGGAGAAGCCCAAGGAGGGCTAACGTTTTGCTCCAGGAGGCTGCATTTTCCCTAGAAAGGGATAATGTCACCCTAGAAGGGGCATGACGTCTTACTTTTTCTTGATTAGGGTTTTAGTTTATGACATTTAATGTAAAACAATATTATTTGGTATTTTGGCCTTGTCGGCCTTTTAATGACCTAAATTTTAATTAAAGTCATTGCTACTATATAAATTGAGGGTTTTTACTCTCATTTTCTCATCATCTTTCACTCACTCATTAGTGAGGTCTGAAATTTGTGCCCTATTCTAGGGTTTTGGCTGAAATTGTGAGGTGCATTTGTTGAAGGAAGACTTTTTTGGACTATTTTGGCATTTTTTCTTGGTGGAAGGTTTACAACTAGGGTTTGACTACGAGAATGAATGGTTTATGTAAGTGAATTTCTGCAACACTTCTTGATTAAATGGTTATAGTATTATTTACTTGCATTTTTTATTATAATTTGTTGCATTAAAACCCTAGGTGACAAGCACATGCTAAGGTTCTTGTCTCATGTCCCTACCAAGTTAAGAGCTATTTTGATTTGCTGAAGTAAGATAGAGCCTTTCCATAGAAACACTCTATCTCTACTCTTCTAGCTAGTTGTTTTTCCTTTTCATTGAGCTAAGAAGGAGGAAGACACATCAAGGCCTAGGGTTTCTACACCTTGATGAGTCATTTTCCCCTAGGGTTGTATGGTGAAGCCTTGCCTTAGCAACACTTCACCTTCTAAATCTCTTGTCTTTAGACCTATAAATTATTTCTTAAGCTAGCCAATTTCAGCTTGCCAATAAGCTAAAGAAGGAGGAGAAAGCACTAAGGCCTAGGGTTTCTACACCTTAGTGAGCATTTCTCCCCTAGGGTTTCATTGTTGAGGCCTTGTTATAGCAACACCTCAACATTCAACCCTTTTGTATTTATTTTTATCATTATCATTTAGTCCTTTAGCCTTTGTAACCTCTTTTGACCCCATTTTCCCTAGTAGCGCACTAATCTAAGACCTATTGTATTGAGTAACCTGATCACAAACAAAAAATTTAAAAACCTTGAACAATATTTAACTCTTACTAACCCTAGCCTAGACTAATCTTTCTAACCCTATTGATGTTGCCACCTTTCTATGCTATAAACACCCTTATGTAGCATTTGTTTTACCTTCAAAGCAATTGAATGATTGGTTAAGGCATCGTTTCTAAAGTGTTGATATTGTTACATTGATTGCCAATCTTCATTAGAGTTTCTCTAGCATTTATTGTAAAGTGATATTGTAATCATTGCTATTGTATAAGCATTGATCTACTTCGTCAATATTATTGCTCAATTGCTCATTATCAGAAATTCATTAATTATATGAAGTACTACCCAGCAAGTAAGCTTGCACATGTACAGTTTCTTTGTTTCTTTGTCTCGGGCAGGTACACTTCTTGGTTACTACTTCATGTTATCTTTTATCTTTATTGGCTATTAAGTCAAACTTTATGATCAGGTGGTGACTTGTGAGGGGGAATAATATTGCTTATCCATAATCCTTTTCCTTCTCAAAACCCCAAGTCACTGGGGACGTCTCCCCTATTCCTTACCTCCCTAAATAGAAAGAGCCATCCCATTGAGGTGACAGTGGTAGGATTGGTTCAGTTGCGCCAGTTTGACCTCCTTTCTTCCGTCTATCAACTTAACTACAAACTGTGTGATAATATTTTGGCACCGTTGTTGGGGAACACTGAGTCAATTCTCCTCAAGACGACACTTTTTGGTAAGCCTTGCCTCAAAAATATTTATCTTACAAGCTTACCTGGTGACTCCACTTAGGGTGTTTTCCCTTATCCTTTGATAATTTCAAGAAAATTATCTCGCGACTCCACTAACCTTTTCCCAGGTGCCACCTTACTCTCAACTCTGTGATATTTCCAATTTATGGGATCATGGCATCCTGGGAACAACTCTATCCAACTATTGATTTCAAAAGCCTTCAAGGATACCCAACCCGTTTTGATACAAAATGGTCAAACAACCTTCCAAGATTTTGGGGCCTCCCAACTCCTCACATCGTAAATTTTTTGGAGTATATAAGCCGGGTAGAATTGGGAGGGGAGGATGTTCTAATAAAATTATCCAAACTCTCTCTACCATCCTTCTTGCAAAATTGGTTTAAGGGTTGTTGCGAAGATAGGGGTATATCATCTTTCGTACACCTCATCAGTAGGTTTATTGACTTTACCAAACCACATTGCCAAACGTATGAAGATGCCCTTCAAAATATCACAATAGCCTTGGAAGACAAAGGATTCACCATTGAGATTGTAGAAGATCTCAGGAATGTGTATCATGATCAACACCAAGGACCCTCTGATATGAAAGAAGATATTTATGAAGAAAATTGTCAACCCCTTGAAGAGGAGAAGGATTTCTCTCGTGATTCAATAGAATGCAGTGAAACTAAAGAAGTGAATCATGAGGATGAAACATTGGTAATCGCTCCTCCACCCGACGAAGCTCTCCAAGATTCTATTTCTCCTGCACAGGAAGAAGTAAGCAAGGTGAGTTACGTCCCTTTCCAATTTTTTAGTGATTCTCTATCTTATGATGTGGAAAGTGGAGAAGTGTTGGATTTTCTAACCCCTTCATGTTATGATGAAAATGATGACGTTGTTGATAACATTAATGAATTCATACATGTCGGGAAGTGTAAATGGGATTTGATTGGATATGATGGGGATCCCATTTAAGACATTGAGGGTGATTCCAAAAAGTTTCCTTTACCTTTACCACATGAAGTTAATAAGAAATATGACACTTGGCAACAAGAACATGATATGATTACCAATTTTATTCAGACACCCAAGGATGACTTGATGTTATGCTCTCCTAATAACTTTCGGTCATACCTTGAGGACTTCGATGATTATTCCTCCGAGAACTTAGATTTATTCTATGAAGAAATTTATCAACCATCGTTCTGCTAAGATCTTGATAAAAGTGAGGAGGTTACTTCCCTGAAGCATGATGCTTGTGATAAGATTTTCCACCTCCCTTTGATTACTTTACCTCGCTACGTCACTGAAGGTATGGTTCGGAAACATGTCCCTTATCCCAAGCCTCTTGTAAGACAAAACCTCATTCTAGATTCTAGGGGAAAGTTGAGTACCTCAAGAAGAAGATTATTGTCACAATTTTCCAGCTTCCCCTTAAGGAATTGTCAGTCATCTTTTCAGTTTTTGCTAATCCCTTCTCAGGCCTCAAGTTGTGAAGAGCGTCCAAGGTAGCCAACATTGATTCCTCGAGTGGATTCTTTTGAACCTTTGACTTTCATGATCCATTTCACAAGATGGATTGAGCACTCTCTGAGGTATGTCTTGGCATCACTTTTTCCCTCCCACTGCCTCCATGAGCTAGACCTTGTTTACATTGATATGATACATTTTCTAATTCATGTTATTGTTGTGCTTAACTTATCACTATTTTTGGTCTATGATTAAGCACAAAGGAAGGAAGGTAGGTAAAATGGGACATTGTTGGATTGGTTTCACCAGTCATTTGACTACATCTAACATCCAACCAGCGAGGTAAGTGTAGGTAAGTAGGTAATCATTTTCATTCATTGTATATACCATTGCATTTGCATATTAGAGTAGTTTTCTTTCACACTTGTGCATATGATTGCTTTTATTTTAGTCATATATTATATATATATATATATATATATATATATATATATATATATATATATATGAAATGGGTGATATCACCACCCCAAATGATTACTAATAGTTTCTATTGAGATCAAAGGGAGTTCTGGTTATGCGGAGATGTTGAGGTTTTCATTTTCTCTACGGTGAGAACATGTCCTTGATTTTGAGCCAGATTTTATCCCCCACTCTTAGGGATAACCAGGAGATCATGTCTCGAGGCCTGGATCCCTGAACATGGAGTATCGAGCCCGGATCTGACTTGAGCATGGCCCTAGAAGAGCCCATCTTTTCTCCCTTTCAAAACCTCCACTTTGTCAACAACAAAAACATCCATCACCTTTGGCTTGGTCTTGTATCATAGATGGTTCTTGCTCCATGAGGTAATGGAATACAGGTATCATGGTATGTGTCACTCACGATCCCAAAACCTTTGAATATGTGCATTTAATTCCTTTTTTCTAACAAATGCTTGGATATTATACTTGTCCACTTGACCATATGGGGGAATGACAGGATTCCATAGTAAGCCTATGCCCATAGGTTTTGAGTTTCTTGGGACTGCAGTACATCATCTGCTCTATCATATTACCACTTTTTTTTATCTTGCTTCCAGCTCATCCACCCCATTACCTTTGTCAGGCAGTGGGTTGACCAATCATTTAAGTGTTACTGCTTGCCATCATGGGATGAAGGGGTTAAAGGCCTAGAAGTTAAAAGAAGTTGGCAAAATGCAAATCCTAAAATAAAACCACCGAGATGCCCGTACGAGGATCCCAGAAAGCAATAAAAGGCTTCTCGACAAAAAAGTAAGAGGGACCCGCAAAAATAATAAGAAACAAGACCTAGTCGAGAGGATGGGGGGTCTCATCACGAACCAACTTTATCACTCCCGGAAACTACTTAGGGTTGTAAGCTAAATATGCCTGGTAACAGAATTGAACATTTTTAGGTAGATTGGATCAATGGGATACTAAGGTAGCCTGATAAGAAGAGATGACTATCCAAATAGCTTAATGAACCAATGCTTTTAGAAACTATAAATCAGATGCCAATAACAGAAAAGGTATGAGGAATATTGCTTAGACAACCAAATACATTGGAATGCAGGGGTTTAATAACCAATTACATAAAAATGCAGGGTCACACTAAACAAATGAGAAATTCCTCCATTGTTCAAATCGCGAGCATAGCTGAACTAATTTAAGCGATCAGAAGATGAATGAAAATCTGATTCACAGTGAAAGAAAGCTGTGATTTTGTATTAGGATAAGTAATCAAAACATAGACTAAGTTTTCTCCAGAATCGAACGATTGTTTGATTTCAAAATAGGCATTTATAGCCTTTACAATGCGATTACCATCTGATCCTCAAAACATGGATCTGTTATTAAAATCATGATCCTATTTTACTTAACAGCTATAACAATAAAGTCCTCAATACTTGAGAGAAAATAGTATTTATTTGTCTTCATCATGCAAAAATCAGCCATCGCTCGACTTCCGACTCTGCGGCGGTAGTGAGGTAGCGTGACACTTGTGTGTGACTGTTTCATTCCTCTAATACTCATGGCTGAGTTTTAGAGTATGGCATTGAAAACGTATCCAAAAAAATTCCTCGGATGCTTTGATTTTGAACTGTTTTGCATGCCATTTAATGATGCATGACCGCATATCTTCAAAAACAAGTTTAGAAGCAGTAGTGATCGTCCACAAAATCACGGCCTTGGGAAACCAGCGACGGTGGATTTAAAACTTTCACGGGTTAGCGGTTGAAGCTAAGCTTTCAACGATAGCGAATTAGCGAAAAAGTGGCTGGGATCTTTGTTGAAAATCGCGATGTACACAAAAGGAGCTTTAAGCCCTCAAAACTTATTTCTAAGCGAAATCCAAATGACCGCACGACCTTTCACCTTGCATGTTGGCCGCCACCTGAGCAAGGACTTGCAAGTCTGGATGATACCTTTTCTTTAGCTTTTGTTTCAATCCTCTGATTCGCCTTTTGAGGTGTCGGGCAAGAAATTTTAGTCTGCTGCAGTTGTTGAGGAGTCTTTCCTTCTTCCTTTTCTCATTAACGCTCTCCTTGGCCAACCCTTCGAATGCTGCATTCGTTTGAGCAAAATTATCAGACAACCTTTTATATCTGTCTTTCATTGCTCGCTCCAGAACTTTCTGTTGAGCAATCACCTCCTTGAGGGGTTTGATTTTCTGGGCTTATTTGGCCTAGGTTTCTTTGGCGATTCTCCTTGCTCTGTTTTAATTAATGTGTCATAATCTTGAGCGCATTATGCAGACTGTTCAGAGCTCTTGATAGCATGGGATTGATCCTTTTGTTAAGACTCTGAATCTGAGTAGGGTAAAATGAGGATGTTCTTCGCTGTACTCTGTTGTGTAGGGTGGCATGAGTCCTGTTGTGCAATTGGCTCTGTACTCTGGTCGAATTTTAATTTCCTCTTTGAGCTGTGAGGTTTTATCCCTGATACCTCATCTTCTGAAGGTGCTATTATATGGTCCTTCTTCTCTTTATGCTGCTCCGAGGAGAGACTTTCTTCTTTGACCAGATCATGTTCAATTGTTGGTTTGTGGTTTGAGTCGCCAGATGCTTCCCAAAGCGAGGGAAGTGTTCCTAACTTCTCCCTTGTAACTTTAGCTCTTGAATAATGAGTTTTATTAACGGATGTGAAGTCGTCTTGATGCTTGAAGAGTCGGACTCACGATTCTATTGCGGGAAACAATCAAACCGTGGTATAGAAAATAAGGTAGATTGATTGGAGTTCTGCCTGAAAATGGTCCATCAATTTAAAATGATACATCGTTAGCTTGTCATTATCTACCTTCAGATGTGATATATAGCTGAATACCTTTGAATAAAAGTTGCCATTCTTCGTCCGGGTATGAGATCGACATTCCTTTAGCCCGGGCTTTATGTTTGTATCCATCTTTCGGATAAAACTTGAAATCCACCTTTTGGTAGTGGTTTTGAACCATTTTGCCAGTCGGTAACCACAGCCAATACGCAATAAACTTCATGACTGATTTCAGAACCCAGAGCTTTGTTACCATCCGAATGACATTGCAAAGGCCTGGTACGTGGCTTGATGATACCCACTCGCAATCGTTCCCGCGAACTCCATGCAACCTGCGTTTGCAAAACATCTTTGAACCCTGGGATGCGATTCCAGAAAACATAAGTCGCTGATTTCTCGTTTTAACAGGAATCCACGACGTTTCTTCATCGTTTTATAACTCTGTCACTCGGTCACTGTGATTTCTGTAACTTTTTCAGTTGAACCTTGTCCTGTGTTGTTGAAAGCAGTCTTGGCTTCTCCCCTGTGTTGGGTGAAATACAAACCTTGGGTGTACTCCGGAAATAACACATGTGAAATACCGTCTTTATCTGATTTGATGGTGTTAGACCCTCTGAACCTCACCTGTAACTGCGTCGCCGGACATGAACTTACCATTTCTGGTGTGATCATAGTAGCGCGTCGGTTATGGAAAGATTTCAAATTTCTGTCATATCCCGTTATACGAACTTGAACTACCATGATTGCTTGCTTCCACCGGTAGCATGTCACCGGATCTTGTTGTGGCGTGGGGTGATCACTTCATTATTTCGTTACTATGCGTGGATAATGAGCACGTGAGCCGTGTTTTATGCAGCTACGGCATTTGGAGAATATCCCAGTCATCAGGCACAAACACTACTCCCTGACCGCGAACTCTTCGGAAACCCCTGGTAGCTGCGGAAAGTGAATACTTCCACAGCACACCGTTTGATAGGAAACTCACATTTGTTGCGGAAAGAAAAACAGCGTGCCCATCGTCAAAAGCGTTTCTTAGTAGCGGTGCTCATTATGTCGTGCCACGTCGCGGCGGTATGCGATAGAGCTTTTTAAGCCTCGTTACTTTCACGGCACTTTGGTGATAAAGCGGCGTTGTTGGTACGGTGGCTTCTCGCTTTCCGGCACACAATGAATACGAGAGCATGACGTTAGCTTTTGAAAGCAAACAGTCATATTTTGAAATGGAAGACTTTATTTTTCGATTATTTCCTAAAACGTTTCCAAAAACCAAAATTTTACGGCTGAAAAAACTCAAAAATGACTTGACTACTCTTGAAAGCTATGATATCACCAAAATTAAGTAGAAAGGGCGGTTTAAGTTTAAGGATTTAACCGCAACCTATTGGGTCCATGGGTACCTAGGAGTAGTTTTGGGATTTAACACAACCTATTAGGTCCATGGGTACCTAACGGTATGACACTACTAGCAGCTGGTTACCACTCCAGGGTAGTGGCTCTTGGTTGCATGGCCAAGAGAAAGGGGGTCTCATCATGAGCCAGCCTTCTCATATCCGTGAAAGTGCTTGTGGGTAACATTACCACAACTGGTCACCATGTCAAGGCAGTGTCCCCTGATTAGTATCTTGAAAGAAAAAATCAATAAATAAATAAGAATAAAATGGCATGAATTGGCCTAGAAACATTTGCATCCAGGACAGGTGCAGCTCGCCTTCTACAAAGGCACCCACAAGTAAGCCTTTCATTTCCCTTCTTTCACTGCACCCCTTGTCAGGACATCCCTTATCCACCTCACCATTTACATGACTTGGATTTGATCTCTTCTGGAAACATCCCTTTTCCAGTGGACATTATCCCAATAAGACGGCTTGTCACCTCCTCCAAACTTGTATTGCAGACTTGTATAATTTCTTTGAGCACTTGAATGGGGTAAAAGGGGTTTTATGCACATGTTTAATAATATTGATGATGAGATGTGATTGACATTGCTATGATCCCTGTGACTTATGAGCCCATGAAGGGTGTATATGTTGATGTGCAAGATCATGCCCGACGGATAGGTGCCACATTGGACAGGTACACATGGGTAGATGATTAGTTCGGACCTCCATGGGGATGAACATCCCAGTAGATGGATGTTGAGACCCTAGAAGGGGGAAGAGACATGACAGAGGGATTTGCACCAGAGAAGAGGAGGACGTTCCACAGAGGCACCCTAGTAGAGTTTGACCTAGGAGGTTGTGCCCTCTTCATTGGAATGTTGGCCTCGGAAGGCCTACGACGTCACCCAAGAGTCTCGTGACATCATATAGTTTCATGGATGTTTTGGGAGACAGTCATGGCAGTTTGGCATGTGTGGCAGGTTGGAGAAGCCCAAGGAGGGCTAACGTTTTGCTCCAGGAGGCTGCATTTTCCCTAGAAAGGGCTAACGTCACCCTAGAAGGGGCATGACATCTTTCTTTTGCTTGATTAGGGTTTTAATTTATGACATTTAATGCAAAACAATATTATTTGGTATTTTGGCCTTATCAGCCTTTTAATGACCTAAAATTTAATTAAGGTCATTGCTATTGTATAAATTGAGGGTTTTTACTCTCATTTTCTCATCATCTTTCACTCACTCATTAGTGAGGTCTGAAATTTTCACCCTATTCTAGGGTTTTGGCTGAAATTGTGAGGCACAGTTGTTAAAGGAAGACATTTTTGGACTATTTTGGCATTTCTTCTTGGTGGAAGGTTTACAACTAGGGTTTGGCTACTTGAATGAATGGTTTATGTAAGTGAATTTCCGCAACACTTCTTGATTGAATGGTTATAGTATTATTTACTTGTATTTGTTATTATAATTTGTTGCATTAAAACTCTAGGTGACAAGCACATGCTAAGGTCCTTGTCTCATGTCCCTACCAAGTTAAGAGCTATTTTGATTTGTTGAAGTAAGATAGAGCCTTTCCATAGCAACACTCTATCTCTACTCTTCTAGCTAGTTGTTTTTCCTTGTCATTGAGATAAGAAGGAGGAAGACGCATCAAGGCCTAGGGTTTCTACACCTTGATGAGCCACTTTCCCCTAGGGTTTGTATGGTGAAGCCTTGCCTTATCAACACTTCACCTTCTAACTCTTTTTTCTTTAGCCCTATAAATTCTTGCTTAAGCTAGCTTATTTCATCTTGCCAATAAGCTAAAGAATGAGGAGAAAGTATTAAGGCCTAGGGTTTCTACACATTAGTGAGCCTTTCTCCCCTAGGGTTTCATTGTTGAGGCCTTGCTATAACAATACCTCAACATTCAACCCTCTTGTCTTTATTTTTATCATTATCATTTAGTTTGCAGCCTCTTTTGACTCCATTTTCCCAAGTAGCGCACTGGTCTAAGACCTCTTGCATTGAGTAACCTGATCACAAACATTTTTTTTTAAAACCTTGAACAATCTTTAACTCTTACTAAACCTAGCCTAGACTAATCTTTCTAACCCTATTGTTGTTTTCACCTTTCTATGTTATAAACACCCTTATGCAACATTCGTTTTACCTTCAAGGAAATTGAATGATTGGTTAAGGCATCGTTTCTAAAGTGTTGATATTGTTACATTGTGTTATCACTCCAAGAAACTCCTTAGGGTTGTAGGCTAAGGATGCTTGGTAACTTAAGAAATCATGAATAATGAAAATGTGGATCAATGGGATAACTGAGAATAGCTAATGGGAAGACAACTCACAGTGCAATCGAATGAAACAGTGCTTTTAGGAATCAATGACCAGACAGAGTAATATCAAAAGGTATGGAGAAAACTAATCTAGATAATCAAGTACAACAGTGTGCAGGATCATACAAGCCAGCAAGAGGTCATTCAATTCAAATTTATGAGCTAAATAAGAAGATGACAGTTCTTAATAGCTGAACTAAATTGAATCAAATTACAGAGCAATGGAATAGATGAAGAAATCTGTCATTAACAACAAAAGAAGACTGTCTTTCTGTATTGAAAAATAAGTGTCTTAATACAATAGCAAAAGAGTATCCAAAATTGAACCCCTCCATGGCTTATCCTAACCAATAGACTTTATAGTCTTTACATCAAGGATCAGATCCTATAGAAGAGGATCGAATAATACTTAAAATAACTTAGGATCAAACTAATCAACAAAATAATAGGATAGATCCTACATAAAGGGAAATCAAACCATATCTTGGTACTAATTCTTCGACAGCTGCTCTGTTTGAAGGATACCTAGAAATCTGGAATTGATTGCTTCAAAATCTGAATGTAATCTTCTCATCGACCAACTGCCATGTAGAATTTGCCAACCATCATCTTTCATCTTGTCATTTTACTAGAAAACTGGAGAACTCTGCCATTTGCACACTTGAACTCTGCCATTTGCACACTTGTTGCCTGTAATTCTGAAAGTAGGGATACTCTGCCTCCTGTCAATATCATCTTGGTGATTGCCATAAAGATGGGCATGCTTTGCTTTGTCTCTTTGCATATTTACAGCAACCTGAGCTAGCATTAATCCTAATATCTATACTCAACAGTATTAGTGTGAAGTTGTGAACACAAATCAATATCAGCATTAACATTTAATCATGAATAGTACACAACTGTTCATGGAAAATTGTTGGGGTTCTTTAGGGGTCTCAAATAAAACTTTCCTTAGCTTTGTTCAGTCGTAGCTATTCATCCAACCAAAGATGACGTGGAAAGTGTCAAAAGATGGCATTCAAGATTCCTAATATTCACCACAAGTGCAGATCCTGTCTCACAAAAACTGGGAATACAGACAAGCCTTACCACCTGACCCTCAGAGCCTTTAAGTAAACGGGATGCATATTTTTCTGATTCCCACAGAAATAAACATGCGGACAATCTTCGATGACAAAAAGGTTTCTGTCTGTAAATGGATAACATCCAAGAGTATCTGGAGCTGTAGGTGCCGAATGTCTCCAGCTCATTGTCCTTTCCATGTAATCCGGCTTTTCCTTAGCATCAGAATATTTTCCCAGGTCATCTATATTCTAGCCAGAACTGCCAAGAAAGCAAACTCTGTCGAGATTAAACTGATGAGAATTTGTCACAGAAACAAATGTATTGTATGTTAATGCTTCAGAGAACGGACATTTATGCAAAGGTTGTTGCGGCAAAGAGAAATTTGCTGGATCGTGTAGCCCTGGCATTATATCAACAGGCAGAACTGTTGCAAGCTGTGTCAAAGCAAGGTCCAGTTCCCTGGCTTTCATGCTTTCGGGACCAATGGCCATAAACAACGTCCCAATCCAGCTGCTCGATAATTTAGGATGAAATTCCTCATCCAGTAAAATATTAGAGGATTTAAAATCACGATATATGACTGGAGGGTTGGCTTTGTCATGCAAATATTTTAACCCTCTTGCGGCACCTGCAGATATTTTCATTCTTGTGTTCCAATCTAATGGCTCCTTATCAGGCAGGAGATCAAGGAGATGGTCTTCCAACGATCCAAATGGCAGGTATTCGTATACCAAAAGACTCTGATCCCCATCAGCGCAATAACCGATAAGGCTAGCAAGATTTGGATGATGAAGAAGATTCAACATCAAAGCCTCGACAAGGAACTCCCTGTTTCGCTGCAATCCATTCCTGTCGAATTTCTTGACAGCCACAATCTGACCGGTGCTCTCAAGCCTCCCTTTGTAAACTCTGTCGAAACTTCCTTTGCCCAGGAAACACTCAGGCCGAAAATTCTTCTTCGCTGCAGCCAATTCTTGAAAAGGGAAAGTTTGAGCAGAAATATGCGGTTTCCCCCCTTGGGAAGTTCATCTTGGATGTTCCCACGGGAGGACTTCGATCTACATCTATCCGAAAAGACTTTGGGAAGCTGATTGTAAGGGGCAGCTGGGGATTCATGATCATCTATGCTCTTCAAGGGCTTCACGTTCTTTTCCGATCCACAGCATGAAAAACAATTCATTTCTCTGCTCAGCTAACAAATAATCTCAATAACAGTTCCACTTGTCGAATGTTCCCAAAGCTGAGCTATCTTCGATCACAGACAATTTTGCATACATTCTTTTACCTGCAACAGGGCACCGCTAAAGTTCGACCTTGCATTTCATTCTTGCGTTCTGTGACCACTTTGGCAATAAAAACTTGTCTCTTCTTAGCGCGTTGAATACTTCAAACCCTGTTGATCGGCACAATAAACTTCAATCTCATCTGCAAGAATTGAATAATGAGTTTGATTTATACAAAATCTATCTCATTACACCTGTATTTTTAATTCAGCTTGGCGCAAGACAGCTGCGATCACAGGTATTTGACAGAGGTAACTGGAATTTTGAAGCTTGGCGCTAGGTTTGATATGGAGTGTTGACTCATGGATGACTTGCTTTATGTGTTGTCTTAACTCAACACCGGGCTTGTGACTATGGACTCGGCTGGTGACTGTTGGTTCGTCGATTGACATGTAGCTTGACATTGTCTGCTTTTCTCGAGCAGGAATGATAGCACTTAGTTCCTACAATGCAAGGCGGAGCTTTCACCAGCACAAAGCGATATTTTATGACATGTTAGCTGGTGAAAGGCAGCGCTTTCACCAGCGAACCAGCGAAATATTAAAGGAGTTAGCTGTTGAAAGATGGAAAATGCATTTTTGAAAACCAAGACCTAAAAGAACGATTTTTTAAACTTTACATTCCAGAAATAGACCAACAAATGTACTCTAAAAACTTAGACATAAATTTTTTGACTCATTCTATCACTCAAAATGACGGTGCTATTTTGGGAGATAACACATTGATTGCCACTCTTCATTAGAGTTTCTCTAGCATTTATTGTGAAGTGATATTGTAATCATTGCTATTGTATAAACATTGATTTACTTCATCAATATTATTGCTCAATTGCTCATTATCAGAAAGTCATTAATTATATGAAGTACTAACCAGCAAGTAAGCTTGCACATGTACAGTTTATTTGTTGCTTTGTCTCGGGTAGGTACACTTCTTGGTTACTACTTCTGATTATCTTTTATCTTTATTGGCTATTAAGCCAGACTTTCTGATCAGGTGGTACTTGTGAGGGGGGAATAATATTACTTAGCCATAAGCCTTTACCGTCTCAAAACCCCAGGTCACCGAAGACGTCTCCCCTGGGCCTTACCTCCCTAAACAGAAAGAGCCTTCCCATTGAGGTGACAATGGTGAGATTGGTTCAGTTACGCCAGTTTGACCTCCTTTCTTCCGTCTATCAACTTAACTACAAACTGTGCGATAACAGGGACCACTTTGGAGTTCATCCATTTGGTACTTCCTATCAGCCATGATAATACAACAATGATCAACCTTTACATCAACCCATCTATACATCAATCCATATGGAACAATAACCCATGACAAAACATCACTATGACACCTCATGACATTATCCCTCATACATCGATTACATCTATGACCACATGATCCAACAATAAATACATAAATAATACAATGACAATACTTGACATCAACTCTTTGACATCAATCCTTTGACATCAATGACAACATAATGCAACAATCTCTCCCTTTGGCATTGATGGAAATACCAACATTGATGTCAACACCAATCATTGATGGCAACATGTAGACATGACAATGCTCTTCATCAATAGTCATCTAAATCACATCAATGTGACTATCTCTCCCCCTTTGACATCAATGGAAAGGGGTATTTCTCTCCTTGGGGCTGCTCCTCCTGCCTGAACTCTCCTTGGGGCTACTCCCTTTGTCTGGGTTCCTTTGAGCTTCCTCTGAATAATATCTCCCCTTTTGAACAAGGGATATCACTCTGATGCAATGTTGAATACATATCGATTATTCTCCCCCTTTGACCATCTCTCCTCCTAAAAACATGCCTCTATGCTCTCTCTCCAAGAATCTAACTCTTTATCCTGCATCTAATGAATCTCTCCTCCTAGAATCATAGGAAGAATAATAACTCCCCCTGTGGGTATGTCTCCCCCTATCTTCTCTGCAAGATGAACAATATGTTACTACTGCAATCTTCTTCTGCTGCAAATGCTATTGCTCAACCCAAACATAGATCAACTACTCAAGAATGATCTTCTCTTCCATTGACGATCCTTGGACCTGTCCATGCATCAGAATCATGTCATACCATACATCATGAATCAAAAATACATGTCAATAGAGAAGCATGAAAAAAACATCAACCATGTACATCATGTGCCATACCATGTGCCAACCATGCACATCAACACCATACAATAAGATCTCATCACTGAAGTATATATGCCAAGAATATGTGCCAAAAAGTGTACCAAGCATATATCAGGATCATCAACAAGTTCCTCTATCAATGTATCGATAACATCGTCAACATGCCAACCATGTGCCTCAAACAAGTGCCAAGTGCCACAAACCATGTGTCAAGATATGTATCTCAACCATCATAAACAAGTGTCTCAACTATCCCATACATCATGTACCAAAGTATATTCTAAACAAGTAATACTAATGATGTACTTTAACCAAGTACTATCACCCACAATCATATATCATCTACAAGTGCATCAACCATGCACCAAACATGTATCAACACTAGTACAAAGCAAGTGCATTACCTCAATAAGATATCCATACACATATGCATATTATCCATAAACCATGTGGCAATGATACTACTAGCAAGTGCCTTAACCAATGTACCAAGTATGTACCAATCATTCATCAACAATAGATCAAGCTATGACTCATAAATGATGTACAACATAACCACCTCATCAACTCATCAACTACATGTCCCAATATGTAGCTCAACTACATGCCAAATTCATGTACCAAGACATCCAACAAATATGTCTCTAAAAACACATCATAATATATATCAATGGAGCTCACATATGTACCATCCATGTACCATGACAGATCTTCCTCAAAATCCATTCACTACAATAAGTAGTAAGTAGTCAATAGTATCTCTAAACATGTACCAAAAGTGTGCCTCAGTAAATCAATGATATCTCTAGCTAGCATCACATCATCATTCTATATCTCATAACCAAAGTTCCATAAATTCACTATCATAACCATCATTGTTCCTTAACATAAAATGCCTCAATCTATAGTCTAGAGTTAGTATCGTGCATCCAGGATTGACATCAAACATATGATTCAACACTCAACCATATGTCATCACCATACATACATTAAACATATATGCAAGCATATAATCATGAAAACATGCAAAAAACCATGTCAGGCCCTAAAAAAATAGAGTTATATCATCAAATCATGTTGCAACTCATCTGCATAGCCTTATTTTCCAAGCCTTTTACCACAAGTGCGTGGCATGCTCTACAGACAACTCACATATGTATGCAACCTTTATATAGGTCACCTCACGTATGTACGTGAATTCTTCCATAGGAGCTCACGTATGCTTCAGAAAATGTCAAGCTTGAGCTTGCCTCATGGCTGCCATTATTTTCTGGTTGTTTGGTCTTCTTCATCCACTTCTGAAGGTATCCTAGCTTCTCAGAACTTGGGCTCTGAGCTTCCATCTTTTCAACATTGTCTTCCTTCCTAGTTTCATGTTTTCTTCTTGTCGTAATATATGAAGCACTCCTCATGAACTATATTCTTGTGTTCCAGCAATCCTAGGATTTGTGGCCAAACCCACTGCAATTGTATCATCTCATGGTGTGACAAAGAACAACAATGTGTCCCACTTGATTACATCTCCAACATCTTAGGGTGTTATAAAACCTTCCAAGCACTAGTAAATTTGGATCATTTTGCAACGACTCTTCCGACTCTCTTGCGACTTTATGTCATGGATATTGCGACGAACCTTGGGTCTCCCAAACGTCACTTCACGTGTTGTGGTGAGTATGACGAACTTAGGAAAATGTCGCAAGAGCGACGATAACCATGGCCATTGTCACAAGTGAGATGACCAACAGTGGTCATCGCAAGAGCGACAATGAAGGGATATCTTCGCGAGTGAGACAAATAAGGGATATCGTCACAATAGAGACAAACAAGGGATATCGTTGCAAGAGAGACAAGGTAAGGCTATCTTCACAAGAGAGACAAGGGAAGGATATCGTCGCAAGAGCGATAGGGGAAAGAAACCATCGCAAGAGCGACGATACCTGGGTCGTCTCTCTTGCAACGAACGTACTAATTTTCTGCGATGAATTAGCTATACTATCAACGAACTTTTTTCATCGATAGTATAGCTAATTCGTCATAGAAAATTAGTATGTTCGTCACAAGAGAAAAAAAATATACTATTGATGAACTTTTTTTGTCGATAGTATAGCTAATTCATCGCA
Organism: Picea sitchensis; assembly: GCA_010110895.2. Taxonomy (NCBI): domain Eukaryota; kingdom Viridiplantae; phylum Streptophyta; class Pinopsida; order Pinales; family Pinaceae; genus Picea; species Picea sitchensis. Next base: position 3,033 of record SNQJ01S0003153.1, on the reverse strand, counting down.
TAAAATCAATACATTCATCGCAAGAGCGACGACATAAATTTATTTAAAAAGAAAAAAATATTTCAGTGACTAAAATAATGCTCTGTGGTGGTATCCCAAGAGGCACCCAGTTGCAACTTATTATCTCTTTATTGTCTTTCTATAAGGCACCATGATGCACATCCTACTAAGCATGTCCATTAGAAAAAGTAGATAGACTAATGAGAAAGGGAAGCCCTAAATGATATCTAGACTAAGAATTTGTTTAATGGAATATGAGTAATACTTATTATAGCCTAAGAGAGGGTGGAATCCTCAAGCTATACAGGTAAAGTGGAGGGTATCGCCAAGAATAATGTATAGAAATTGGTCTCAAAGTGCACAATCAATTTGTTCTTCTCCTTGACATCAGTTACAATGTATTTCATTGGTTTCTCCATTTCAGTTAGGATCTAATTAGGATTCAGTTAAGATCTAATTAGACTTTGAGATGATTGTAAATATTAATAAAACAAAGATATTGATCATCAATTCTTGAAATGCCACCCAATTTTTTTTATGATAACCACAACTCAATGGAAGAAGTATCGTAAGATAACTATCTTGGAATTAATATCTATCATAAACTAAACTAGAACTAGTTTTGTTTTTGTTGTTTCATTTTAATTATTCTACATGTTACCCCTCATATTTTATGAGGCATTACACTAGTTTGAATACCCTGCCCAAGAAGGTTGTGTTTGGAGGATATGTGTCTTGATGGCTATCGATTGTGGATTTGATACTTATTGTTGCATTTAGCATCATCTCTTGGGGAATCACTGCATATTTGGAGGCTTTCATATTACGTGTGGATATTGATAGAGAAATGGGCTTGATGAGGGTCTTACATATATGGTTCACTCTTTTTTTTTCCCTTAGCACATTCATGGAGAGGGATACCCATCAACTAAGGTTTTTTCCTAATTTTTATTTCTCACTACTTGATACTCCTTGAGATAGTGTGCCCTCACTCTAGGGCACATATCCCTAAGGTGCATGCCTTGAAAATTGTGTTTTTCATTCGATGGTTGAGATATATTCATGAGGATTTTCTTAGCTTTGGGGCCCTATTTTTAGCATGTGATTGAGCGTTCAAGGAGGTTGGTCGACTCATATCATGGAATGCTCCCTTGGTCATTACATCTTGTTACATTTATTGAGGAGGCCTAACTACACTGCACATAGTTCTAGAGTGCCCCATGGTTTTGAGATGATTGATGGTATTAGAACAATGTTTCATTCTCTAGCACATGGTTTTGGGGTTTTGTTTAAATTGGTTTAGTGGGATGTTTAACCCTTTATGAGTATGTTCCTAGGTTTTCCCACCTTTTTCCTTTGGTTTGAGGAGAGATGGTTGATTTCACATTCATTGGTACTAATGGCACACATTTTGAGGACATCCATCTCTTTAAGGGGGTTGTTATGACAACCAAGGGGCCACTACTACACACATGTCCATGAGCTCCATCATTTGAGGATTTGGTTATTGCATTGGAGGAAGCACCCTCACTAACCTTGCTATCGTGTGCATTGTTTTGGCATTTCTAGGTTGTTGACTCATTAAACAAGTGGAGTGCTACCCTAGTTTCCATATGGGCACATTTATTGTTTATGTAACTAACTTGCAGATTTATATATGGCGCCCACCTTTTGGAGGATTATTTATTGATTGTTTCCCTAGGTCGAAGGGAAGCAATCATTTCCATTGGCACACTTTTCAAGGGTATAGCATTTTGGGGACTATTTTATATTATATGGCATGGTCAAAGTTGTCCCATAACCACGTTCTTTCACACATAGAAAGGGTGCACCTCTTCTAGGGGTTTATTTTATATTATCTTCGTTAATCAAAGCCCATATTAGAAGGCATTCTATTTATGATGAGGACACATGGCACAAGGAAATTATTTGCATGGTCAAAGCAAGCTTTTGCTAAGGAAGTGTTTTGCATGAGGAGAGGACAAGTGGCATGACCATTCACTTGTCTCTTATCTTATTATGTATTGTTAACTTGTCTTTAGGAGTTTGTTTAGGATATTATTATTTATATTTTCCTAGGAGAGATCATCGATCTAGATCTTGGATGTAATTATTTTATTTGCGAGGGTTTTGATCTTGTTACCCCTCATGGTGTATGAGAGGTAAATTTGTGATTTTCATCACATGACAAGGGTGACATGTTGGGATGTTGATGGACCTTCTAATTTTTCTTGGAGACAATGCATCTTGGTTGGGCATGTTGATGACTGTGGATCTCCATACTTCACCATGATATTGATGGATTTATGACATGTTATTGCTCAAAATGTATGTGCATTTTGAGTCACTTTTGAAGTCAATTCCAGCATGTTGTGAAAAAATATTTTTGCAATCAAGAGTCTGGAAATGTGAAGGTGGTGTTCCATATGCACTAAGACATCTATGGGGCCCAACTCTATGTATGGGGTTTTCCTTTTCAAGGTCTGTTTGTCCAACATATGGTAAAATTTTCAAAGGTTATCTACAGTATGTAGAAGACTAGGTTGTTGTACTTACTATTGGTTTTGTTTCTATTGTAAAATCTAGAGAACAAGAAGTAAGGAAGGGGGATTTATTTAGGCAATTCAATAGCAGCTGGGATCCGAGCTTATGACCTTTTGCTAGTCGGTTTGGAATCTTGGAGATAATTTTACATAACATATTTTTGTCTCATGTTCAGATCAGTTGGTTACACAAGACAGAGGGGTGTCATATGATACTTTGTATGTACTTAAAAAATGTCAGGATACATCTATTGGCAAGTTTGATGCTGCACATATTTTTATGAAAATTATTATTGCAAGGATAGTGATATTCTTTATGCCATATACCACAAAATGCTATAACAAGTGCCCTCAAATTATGTGACAAAGGAAGCAATTAAATGGCTATATCAATCTCCAATAATGCCTTGCCAAATATGAATCATAAACAAAGATAAAATATATGTATTAAGTGTTCTTGTCCATATGTCATTAGAGAAACCTTATAACA
>SNQJ01S0003152.1:210339-226829 GCA_010110895.2 Picea sitchensis | reverse complement strand
ACAATCAGAGCTGTATAAAGCTCACCGAGAATCCAGTGTTTCACGACAGATCGAAACACATTGAGATGAGATACCACTATGTCCGGGACATGGCTCAGAAGAACGTTCTCAACATTCAGTATGTTCCAACGGCAGAACAGACGACAGATATTTTTACCAAGCCACTGTTCCTGACAAAGTTTGTATACTTTCGTGACAAACTTGGTGTAGCTGAAAATGCCTCTCTTGCTAAGAGGGAGTGTTGAATTTAAAGCAGCTGCAAGAGCCATTCTCTGGGAGGATGGCAAAGACCCTAGCCGAGATCTAGGGCCCCCAATGCACTCCTGGGGTTCTTGGTCTGGGACCAAACAGTCAGTGCTATGGGAAAAGACCCTTGAAAGGGCCCCCAGTAGATAACTGGGGTTCTTGGTCTGGGACCAAGCAGTAAAGACCCTTGAGAGGGCCCCCCCAGTATATGACTGGGGTTCTTGGTCTGGGACCAAGCAGTTAAAGTCCCTAGATATGTCTGGGACCAAGCAGGGTTGATCCTTGGTCTTGTACCTTGGTGGATAAGACCCCATAAATGTTCTGGGGCAACCTGGTCCTTGATCAGGTGTTTGTTGGTGTATGACCCTCTTTTGAAGGGGGGCATGACCACATGAGGGATGTATCCCATATGCAGTGATGATAAAGTTAAAAAGGTCACCTTGAGAATGAATGGACAACTATTGCCACCAAGTAACCCCACCTAAACCCCCTTCACCCTTGCTTGTGTTTATTTGGGGTTTTGTATTTTTACTTTAGGGGTTAATGAGAAAATATTAATTAAATGTTTTAATTATTATTTTCACTAGCCTAACCCTAGCCTAAAGTATAAATAAAGACCTTCCTTCTACCTCACACACATTCTATTATTTTCTTCTAAGGTGAAGCGGATCTCTCCTTGCTTGATGCGGCCTCTCCTTTGCAACTGTAGCTGAGTTTTGTAACAGTTGGGCACTCCAGTTTTAGCTTCCTGATCATTGCAGCCTGCTCTTTTGTTTAGGAATGTGACAAGGGTTGTCAAAGCTCTGCTGATGGTCTGTCTTTTGCTGTGACTTCCTGTGGATGAAAGTTTGAAGCTTCTGTCACCTTTCTCCAGCTCAGATCTGATCCTTACTCTTCCTTAGCACGGATCTGTTCCTTTTGTTGAGCCTTGGCCTCTCTAGAGGAGATCTGGCCCCTATCCTTTGAGCCGTGGCCCCTCTAAACTGGTTGTTTAAGACTGCCATACATATTGCTACCTCTCCCTGCTTAAGATTTTTGACTCCATGGAATTTCTGTGTGTATGAGGGTTTGATCAAGAAATTTCTGTGTGATGTTTAAGTGGTTTCTCTTCCTTGGTGGCAAGTCAGTCTAATCATCCCTTGGCAAGAGATCTAACCCTTGTGGTAGATCTATGATCCTGAATTTTTTCTGAGCATAATTACAAGTGGCATTACATCTCTTGTGTGTGACATGGACTCCTTCAGAGGTAAGACTTCAAGGTAAGTGACCTGTTCAGTTTATTATTATTTAGATCTGTTGTTCTTTGTTTTTGAAGTTGATTAAATGTTATAGTCTGCTCTCTAGATTATCATTTCTTAGATCTATATCAGATCTGGAGATTAGATTTGGTTTTAGTTTTGATCTGTATAGATCTATATCAGATTTGTAGATTAGATCTGGGTTTTGATCTATATCATTAATTAGTTCTGTCTAGATCTATTAATTAGATCTGTTCTTTAGTTTAGATCAGAAATAGTGTTTGTTTGATTAATCTAGATCTATTCCTATGATCTTGTTTTTGAGTTTAGTTGAATCTAGTTACTGCCAGGTTAGATCTGAGTGTTGTACAGACTCAGAATTTGTTTAAAGATTCAAATCTAATTGTTGTTCTTTCTCTGATCTGATTTACTTTGTTCAGCAGTTCAGTATAGTATTGGTTTACTGTTCTAATGTTTTTCTAGCTAACTGAAATTTGCAAAGACAGTAATTTTCTGCCCTACTTCCCTAATTCTAACACTAGTAAACCCTGGTTGATTTCCCAGATAAAAGTCTTCAAAACTTGAAAGTTTAAGCAATTCAGTGATAAAAAACTAATAATGTTTGGGGATGACAAAATAGAAAATACAATTTCAGAGCTTAGTATTGTTAATTTTCTGTAGCAGCAGAAGGTGTCTGCTCATGCCTATGTGTCCTAGGCATGTGAATGGACATTAAACTCAACCCTTATCAGCCTTATCAGTTAGCTTAAGCTTTACTTAGGAAATTCAGCCCAGAATTCTGTTGTGAGTGGATTGTGGGCCCTGTCCAAAAGGGGGCGCTCAGCCTAGTGCTGAGTGGTGTCCAGAGGGAAAAGGGCAGCTCAATCTGAGCCGTTGAAGCTCCTGCTGGGTACTAATCCCAAGGCAGCAGTTGAGGGGGCTGAGGGTGCTGGGTATTCTCATTCTTCATGCTTTAGAGGAGGAGGCACTAGAGGCTGTGGAAGAGGTGTAGTACTGCTGTGAGAGAGCTCAAGTCTTGGCTGTGTCGAACAGCAAGCTCAGGGCCATTTCCGTGCGTACCTGGCAGCAAGAAGAGGTCACTTACAGGACTGCACAGGACAGCAAAGTATTGCTGTGAGCAGGGTCCTGTAACAGCAGCAAAAAGGGGACTGTTCATGTCCTTACAGCTTCAGCACAGAGGGCAGAAACAGGGGCTAAGTTGCAGCAGTTTAGAGGGTCATTTCAAAGACCATTCAGCAGCCATCTAAGGAGGAAATCAGGGCCGTACAGCAGCAGCCTTGAACAGCTGAGTCTGCTGGGCCATACACTCAAGAAGTGGAGCATTTCTGGGCTGTAAGAAATTGTATTTTTCTGCTGTAATTATTTTACCTCTGAAGCCTCTAATAAAAGCCCTCCTTTGCTGGTTTTCCCCACACTGGGGTTTCCAGGGTATCTACTGTGTTAAAGTGTGTGTTTGGTTTTATTTTCTTCTGCTGTGCATGCATGTATACTCAGCTGGTGTTATCTTAGCATAGATCAGATTTAAATTTCTGAGTTGAAATTAATTTCTGGGTTAAAATCTATTGGCTAGATTATCTTAGTTTGCTTGGTATTAAAAGTTTTACAACTATCACTGCAAGTATCCAAAGCATAGTTGGCATAGGCAGATCCATGGCCTCCATGGACTAAATTGACAGAGCAGAAAGTAATAAACATTTAAATGCAATAAACCAGTAAGAGAGAGGAACCAGAAGAACCCGATCGTCTGCCAGGGAGATAGGATGCTGGGGGTGGGCTCATGCTTGGGGCATAGGATCCTCCTCGGCCATTGCTGAATTGTCCTAGCCGCATGGTTCCTCGTTGTCCTCTAGTTCTTTTTCCGATCCCTGGATGGCATCGAGCAGGGAGTAATACTTGTCATTGAGCTGGTGTAGCTTGTCTAGGATGGTGTTCGGGATTTGGTTGTCTTTTTCTGAGTCTTTATCCATGCAGCAGGCCATCATTTCCTTGGTGTGCTAATGCAGGTGAGCGTGAGAATAGTGAGTGGTTCTGGTTTGGGAGAGGCCAGTGTCGGGCACAATTTTCTCCATTTCCTTGTCAATAATTTGGATATTGGTGATTCTGTGCATGGCATGAACCCGGTTGCCCAACCTATCCAAATTTTGAATGGTAGTGGCCTTGTGCCTTGCGGTAAAATCCTTGGCAATGAAAAATGCCTCAGAAGTTCCATTGCCTAGTGTGAGTCTAGTTGGATGCACTATCCCCATGATTCTTGGGTTTAGGTTGAATATTCTCAACAAGCCAAAGCTTGTCGACAAAGTTTCTAATCTTGCCAGGAATTTTAGTTTAGAGAAAATCTCCTTGAAGTATTTTTATAAGTGCTTTCCTCCAATGGATTTCTGTGGTTTAGTAGAATTACTAGGCTAGTTATGTTCCTTTTGGTGTTGTTAGCTATTTTTTCCATTTCTATACACAAGGCAAGATAAATTTTTTAAACCCTATGTGTTTTATTTTTAATTGCAGATTTCTTTTAATGAAAGATAAACTATATTATATTCAAGAAGAAAACTGTATCATATTTAAGAAGAAAGTAAATTTTTTTAGATGAAATTATTAATGGGAAAAGCCTCAATTATAAAGTGCACACAAACAGTGACTTGTAGATTATAGGAGTTTATAGCCTTACTACATAGATTATGGAAAATCGTCTGGAGGTAGTTTTAAGTGCTTTCCACTCGTAATTCTCCAAGGGCCTTTTAGAAGGGCTAGCTGTCCTTCTGCTGATGTAAACTATTTGTTCATGGAAATATTGGTGTAAAAATTAATTGCACATCTACAATATACATTGTTTTAATTTTTAATCATATATATAAGCCATGAATTTGCAACGGTGTGTTTTATACCTCGCCTGTTTGATTTCCCAATAGCTCATGCTTCTGTGTCAATTACTGTGGTTTAAGGCGTGCCTTGGAACTTGTATCATTCTATATCAAGCTTTTTGTGATTTGTTTATGCTTCTAATTTTACTGGTTTTCTTTTGTTGTTTCGGTGAATTATTAGATTCTGATGAACATGTTATGGTGGTTGCAGCTGCTCATTAATGTGCTTCAAGCAACATAAAGGTACATATTTTCTTCTGATCATGTTATGTAGAGATGCTTTCAGAAAATTGTTTGGTAATATTGTTCAATTGGGATTTTATTTGTTTTTTACGATGCCTAAATTGTTTAATCCCATTGTTTCTTGAAAAACAAGGACAGTAGAAGTTATTAATTTCAAGTATCACATTTTTTAATGTTCTTATTTCAATTTTGTTATACATGGCACTTTGCATTCCTCTTCTAAATGATAGGTTCATAGAATCTGTCAAGTAGACAGTGAATCTTTCTTCAGTTTCCAAAATCCAATTTCTATCATTTTCCTCAAACATCTTCACTATTGCTATTTCTTCCTTTTGAGACATATAGCTCATGCAGATTTTTTTTGAAAAAAGGGATATGGCAGTTCAGAATAAATCTAAGTTATGAGCCAAAGTGGGTGGAATTTTGAAATGAAAACCTTTGTAGGGGTTTTGGAGCTTTTTGTTATGGTTTGTTGCTCCTCTAGGGAAGTTTATCTGTTTGGAACCTATCTCATGGTTATGGCTAGAGAAAATGAAAGGTTGCATTGCTATATGCCTAGTTTTGATGATTGGAAAGGTCGAGGGACTTGTTTAACTGTCTTGAAGTGTTCAGAGTGTCTTAGGATCCAGGTCCCTGCTTGAATGGATCAGACAATTGTGCAGTCTAAACTAATCTTGAATCTTTGCTTTCCTTAACCATCCCATAGAAGAACCACCAGAACTGTAACATGATAGGGCTAGGCTAAGACAAAACCAGTTTCTAAATAGCTAAGACTTTGGTTAAAAAGTCCTCATTGTCAAATGGTGAAATCCATCAGATGTTATGTCCAAATATAAAAAGTCAAGCTTTTTGTTTGCTTTCCTCTCAGCAAAAAATTGACAAATATTTGAAATCAGAATGTTATATTAAAATCCAGCAGTCTGCTTTTCTTCATCCATTCATCTTCCACCAAATTACCTGGACTGTTTTTAGAAAAAAAGCCATAAGACAGAAGCAAATGAAACCATCTACCTGGATAACTGCATACAGACACATTGAACCCCTAAGTATTCTACTGCCATAACTAAAATCTACTTGTTGAGAGCTAGAAAACTCAGGTTCCAGTCGAATAACTTGACTGTATATTTTTACAGATTTTTTCCGATGAACAAGAAATATATTCCAGACTCAAGTCAAAACAAAGACAATGTAATGTTGTGAAATATCTGAAATCTGAATTTCTAAATAAGATTGGGAAAAAATGAAAACAAAGAACAACACTGAAATAGTTGTGGCGATCCTCTAAACAGAATCTTTAAATAATGTTTCAGACAGTAAGTAAACTGAAGGATAACTTTCCTGAGAGATGTGCGCACCAACTTATGCTGAAGAGTCTCCTGAGCAGTATGGACGCTGCTCTTAACCAAGGATTGAGTCTGTCACAAATTACAGGCAAAAGCAATTCCAAAGACCTACATTACTACAAGGCTTAAAAGTCCATCTAAACCTTTCATTTCCATTTTTCCCATTTGCTTTTTCCTTATGCACGTGGGATAAATTATTTTACACTAAACTTTATTCTGTTATTTTTTAACCATGATATCCTTAAGTGTCTTACTCTAATGCCTCCGTACATTGTTTAATTCCTCCTAAACTCTTTGATAGCCTTTCTAAGTTCTAACTCTAAACCAGTGTTACAAAAATCGTTTCGGCGAAAAAATCGCCGGGGTCCAGAAAACATCGTTTCGTAAAAATCGGCAAAACATTAGCAATATATCAGCAAACTTAAAAAAATACAAAAATATTCATTTTTTTTTAATTTTTGAAACATTTAAAGCAACAATAGAATCAAATAGACAGATTGCCACATGAATATGGAAAGAAAACTGATATATAAGATATATAAGATGTCTAGTGATACATCACACATAAAAAATGAATCATGTCCCGATTCCTGAGTCATCAAAAAATATAATAAATGTATCTCATGATCGTCATCATGACTCATCTACAATGAAATCAAGTAAATGAACTATGGATTCCCTCTACCCTTTTTACGGGCAAAGGTAATCGCTGTAGAAACTGCTTTTCCTCTAGCAGTAGGAGTAGGTGCCCTTGAGGCATGTGCACCTCGTACTGGAGTCAAACGTCCTCTAGAAGAAGTAGAAGACCCTCGAGACAAATGTCCCTTAGAAGAAAGTATTGGTAGAGGAGGTAGACTAATAGTGATACCACTGAGCCTATCTCCCTCTGACTGTGAATCTCGCTCTGCTAATTGGCTTGCCTATGACTTCAGTGATGGCCAGATATCCCTCTGAAACATCACGATCCAGTCCTCAGAGATTTCATGATCATCACCACTATCCTCTAACCAATCAAGGGCAGTCTCAATAAAAGGTTACTCGACCTCCACCCTCCATGCAGCAGTGGTCTCAATCTCATCCAATGAAATGGCCTTAGCATCAATTTTCATCTCAAGCTACTTCACCCACAACCAGAGATTGTAGTAGGCATAGACCAAATCATTAAGGAGTGAGGTATCCAACTTTGTAAAGAGAGGGATCATAAATTAATTTATTAGAGCGTAAAAGGAGCATAAATTTAAATGACAAGTTAATAATTTGTAATTTTAAAATGAATTTGAATTTTCATTTGAAATTCTCTAACCTTTTGCGCCTTTTGGTGTGTATTTTTCAAATGCACTCGGATTCATCACAACTTGAAAAGAGCTACATATGCGGCTAAGCACCTTAATTGCCATCTTGTGTAGAATAGGTGTGGTTGCGCCGTAGTTCTCCCACCAAGTATCTACAGCGAATTAGAGAAAGTTGAAACATAAGAGAAGGCAGGTGGAAATTTGAAAAATAGATTTTGAAACTTAAAAGTTAAAACAGGTGAAACTTACTTGGCATTATGTTCTTCATGTCATTTATGGCCATCTCAAACCAAATAAGCCAATGGACCTCTTACAAAGTTTCAACTGTTGGGAAATCTCTAATCGGTCAGTTGCACTTGGAACCATCCTCTGGACACACTCAAAGAAGCCGGACATAACCTCTGAATCAAACTGGAAGCCATAGTTGTAGGAGAATGCAGGGATGAGGTATAACTTCCTACTTGCGGCATGAATGGGGCGATGGAGTGTGTGGTTCAGTCAGGTCATCAATCACCGTCCATATCATTTCTTTTCTCTCAATCCCTTGATCCCCCTTGTCTACATAATAAAGAAACACGGATGGCTTCTTTGGCGCTATCCATGGCCTCATATAGGTAGCTCATTGTGGGCTTGTCCTTTGTCCTCGACTAATGAAGAACCTTTTACCAAAGGTTCATTGATGGTACACACCTCATTCACCGCATCCCAAAAGATCTCTCACGGTATGCAACTAGCCTCATAATGGCTTGCCCCTCACGGTTTCTTGCTAAATGATAAAAACCATCCACTTTCGAGGGAAAGGAACATTATGCGATTCACACAGAATTCAAAAAGAGAATGAAGAAATAAAACTAATGGCAAGCGTGTGATGGCGAGGGCCTTTCCAACTCTTTGTCACGGTGTCTCATCGTACTGGCCAGAAGCATGATTGTATATATGAATTTTGTGATGCTCATCGTTGGATCAATGGTCTCCTTGATTCAATCAAGCTTTCCCATATCCTCTAACATCAAGTCAAGGCAATGAACAACACAAGGAGTCCAAAACAAAGTAGTATGCACGGACATAAAGCGGCATCCTACCATGACCACATAATTTGCAGCATTGTCGGTTATGACTTGGACAACATGTTGCAGACCTACCTCTTAGATGAACCATCCAACAAATCACAAAATAATGCCGCATCCTTGACATGTATTGTAGATAAATCCCTGATTTCAAAACATTGTCCCCACAGGACAATGAACCAATGGTGAGAAGGATCCTACCCTTCCCATCCCGGTCTTCCTCGACATCACGTGCATCTTGTAGTGCCGCGGATCACCGAAGCTCCTGCAATCTCTGAGTGCAATCGACCTTTTTCATTTTGAAGGATGGGCCCTCTCAACTCCTCATAGGTGGGGGCCTTGTACCGGGACCAACAATACTAGTAGCCTCAAACATGGACACATGAATGGGTTCCTGGCAAAAATTGAATGGAATATCACTCCATAGAAGGCATCTACCCTGGTTGTCCTTCTTCTTTCTCACCAACATGGACTTGATAGGCAGTTTATTGACACGGGTGTGGTTCTTGGCATAAAATATGATGATATTCAACGTAGGCATTACAGGGCTGTGAGGAGTGGATCTCACTAGACTCCACTCCCATTGCCCTATGAGTGTGTGTGCTTCCCCTTGGCATGGATCTTGAAGCCATTTCTTTTTCTTGGCTTCTGCGTACTCTTTGTTATGTTGAATACTTTTCAATTTCTTTTGTGGCCTTCACAACAAGTTCTTCACTTGAAATGGGACAAATCTCCACCTAATGCCCTGGAATTTTCACAAGGTGGTATTTTAGCCGATATACTCCACAGAACATTGCTTTCCCACATAGCTTGCATTTGAGATGTTGTCGATTCCTGGAGGATCAGGCTCACCATGCTCTTAGAATGGATCTAATGGCTTTGACATCTTTAATATGGAAAAATATGAAACTAGGGCAAAAATTGTTTTAGCATGTGTTATTGATAAAATGAAAATTTAAAAATCATAGATAAATCAATTATGTATCTAGCATTCAAACTTGGTTTTGATTGAAATAGACTGTTTTTAAACCAATTTACATAGACCCTAGTCGAAAAAATCCAACGTTTTTGTTGCCCATGGCAAGAAAGTAAATCACATAACAATGAAAATCCCAAAAACGTTTTTGGGCATACATGGCAAGAAAGAAAATCACATAACAATGGAAAAAATGGTTTTTGATCCATCAAAAATCTATTTTGAAGATGTAAAATTCATTGCCACTGAAAACCTATGAAAATCTATGGTGAAAAAATGAGAAATAATGGGCAAATTTTTTTACTTACCTCCAAATGCAAAAACTGTGAAATGGACTAAAAATTCCAATGCTAAATCCACAAATCTGACCCTTGAATCCACAAAATCCCAATGACAAACTCCTCCTTGACTGGTTGAATGGCTTGGCTCTCCTCCTTGGCTAAATGCACAAATAAAACACAGAACCTCCCTCATGGACCCTTAAACCTGCGGATTTCTAATTTTTTTTAGACAACCGATTTTTTCCCATCGACTCGCGAGTTTTTTCCCGATTTTTTTCGAAAAAATCGTTCTCTTGAAAAAATTGCGATTTCTCGTGATTTTGACGATTTTTAGGCGTTTTTCTCAACATAGCTCTAAACTGGGACTTCCCTAATTTATTCTCTTCATTTCTAGACATGAATTCTGACATTTCTTCTCAGCTAGGAATAATAGCATCCTCTTTAGACATTGTGACAATGTCCTGTCCTTTTTTTTGTAAGTTAGCTTCTATCTTTTTAAAACAAAAATAGCATAAACCCATATGTAGACATTGTAAATATTAGACCCAAATCACAGAATAATAACTTGAACAGCCACAGAAAAGATTATCAAAGTCAATGTTTGGAAATCCCACTCCTCTGGGCAAAACCTTATTCAAATACTTCAGTCTGAAATACATACAGAAAACCAACAATTCTTGACAAAATAGAAAGTCGTACTGGCTGTACGGTTCCGTACAGTCCTGATCTTCTTTGCTGGGCAGTCGTACGGCTGTACAAAACTCTTAGTATGGCTCAGGTTCCTCCTTTCCTTACTGAAGGTGATCACACTGTCATTGCTATCAGTATATCTTCACCTCTTCTCTTCTTAACCGTACTTGTTGTTAATTTTTATACCGAGGTAAGTAGTGTTCCTTAGGTTTGGTCTCTTTGCCTAGGGAAATGTGACCACTTTAAATGTGAACCCCTTTTATTTCATAAAGTGAAAGTGACTTAGGAAATAAAAGCTAAGCGGGTCTTTTATCTAAGTTGGGTGAATAAAATATTAAAAAGTGATTTTTATGTGCACTTTATTTTCCACTGTTGATCTAATTCATTATTAGCCATTGGATCATGTGGACACCCAAAAGTCACTTTGGGAATATGGAAGGTCAAGAGGGGAAAGAGACCATTAAATGTCTCTCATGAGTCCATTGAGATAACATACACACAAGCCTTCGCTAAAGATAGGGCAGATTGAAGAAGAGCAGGAAGAAGATCATTTCCAGAAAAAAAGTGCCACGAATTTCCATGCAAAGGTGGGCACGAAAATCGACGCAAATACGAGCAATAAATGACAGCCATAACCAGTCCGTACGTTACGGTTTTCTGCACAGAAATAGAGGTTTGATTCTGCACAGAAATCGAGGCAACTGTACAACATTTATTGAATCCATACAATTGTACGGATATGTACATCTTGCACAGAAATCGAGGTCCATACAGTTGCTGATTGCTGTCCGTACAATGTACAATTTTTTTGAGTTTGTTGGGTTCAGAATTCGAGGAGGTTGTTGGCACGATTTCCAAGAAAGTTTGTCTTGGGAGAAGAGAGATAAGTTGTCTCTGCTGTGTATTTAATTTTCTGCTGCAAATGTAATTTCCAGATGCTTGAAATTTAATAAAAGAAGCTGCCCTCTCAAAAGAACAGGTTTCCCCCACCCTGGGGGTTTTTCCTGGGTCATTTTTTGACCAAAATTTCCTGTGTTCTTTGGTCATTTAGTGTTCAGTTATTTTTGCATTTAATTTCCAATCAAAGAAGTTGTCTCTTGTGTTTCAAATTCAGCAATTTCATTTTCAGAATTTAAATAAATGTTATCTGATGAATTTTATATCATGGGATGGGCATTAAACTATGGGAGTGATAAGGAGTGATTGAAACCTGATTGGGGACATCAAATTTCTTCATGGTATCAGAGCGTTGGTGACTGGAACAACCTTCAAACAACTGGGAATTGAGTTATTAACACTCAGAAATTTTATATCAGCAGTAAAATTTTGTGGGCAGTTTTGTTGAGTGGTGGTTTGGGCTTGTTTTCTTCAATAGTATGGCTACAGGTTTGAGGTGGGAGGATAGGATAGAAGGGGCAGGAAATTTCTGTCCATGGAAGGCAAAACTCATTTTACTTTTCCAAGAAAATGAACTTTGGGACATTGTTGAAAGAACTGCCACGAAGCCTGTTGTAGTACCCACAGATGCAACAACATTAACAACCTTCAATAAAAAGGATGTTAAGGCGAAAATGATCATTCTTGATGCCATAAAAGACCATGTAGTTTCACATGTCAGCAATAAAGGGCATGCATATCAGATGTGGGAGGCTTTGACTCGCATGTATCAAAGCACAAATGAGAATATGAAGATGGTGTTGAGGGAAAAGATGAAAAGTATTCGGATGGCCAAGAGTGAAGGAGTTACTTCATACCTTTCTTAAATCACACAAGTAAGGGACGAGTTGTCAGTAGTAGGGGAGGCAGTGGGAGAAGCCGAGCTTGTCCGGACAACCTTGAATGGTGTGTCATAACCATGCGCTATGTTTGTTCAGGTGATTGTGGGGCATGAGAAAGTGCCTTCTTGGGAAAGGCTTTGGGACGATTTCATTCAAGAGGAGACCCGAAGAGGCTATCTGCAGGCCAACTCATCTAGTGTTAAGGAGGAGGAGGAGAATGTGGCTCTTTCAGCCAAATGGAGGAAGGGGAAGCCCAAGACTCAAGGGCCCACAAGTCCAGGTAAGCAGTAGGGAAAACCAAAGAAAAAGGGGGAGAAAGACCTTAGCAAAGTAAAATGTTGGTGATGCCAGAAGATGGGACACTATGCAGTGACGTGTCCTAAGAGGAAGAAGAAGAAGACACAGAACATGGCAGCTTCAGCTGAGGTGGATGATTTCTCTTCGAGATTTGATCAGGACTTTGCCTTTATGGCAGAGCAATCAGGTAGCTCAGTATCTCCCACATTGTGGTATATTGAAAGTGGTGCTTCTCGCCACATGTCAGGTGTTCGTGAGTAGTTTATAGAGCTCAGACAATAGACTCATGAACTTGACATCGTTTTGGGAGACAACCGAGCTGTGAGTGTTGCTGGGATTGGCACAATGGCTTTTCAGAGGGAGTCTTTACATCCTCTGAAGTTGCTAGAAGTATTGTATGTTAACTTCCATGCCTTAAGAAAAATCTTGTTTTAGTTTCTTGTATCGAGGATATGTGGTGACTTTCAAAGATGGGCATGTACTCCTTTATCCAAAGGGAGGTAACATTTCAGAGGCAAAAGTCATCGGAGTTCGATACAGGAGGATGTATAGGATGATATGGGAGACATCAATGGCATTTGTGTGCATGACCAACAACAGGGATTTATGTGAGTTTTGGCACAAGAGGATGGGGCATTTGGATCATGGAGCTCTGAGGATTGCTAGGGAGATCACCACAGGTGTCCCAGAGTTTAGCATTGAGCATGATGATGTTTGTAGGGGGTGTGCTTTGGGCAAGTACACCAAGGCTCTATTTCCAGGACGAGATAACAGGACTACAGGTATCCTTGACTTGATACATTCGGATGTTAGTGGCAGGATGTCTTCTCCATCATTGAGAGGTCATGAGTACTATGTATTGTTCATTGATGACCACTCCAGGAAGACTTGGATTTATTTCCTGAAGCATAAGGGTGAGGTCTTTGCACGGTTCCAAGAGTTTAAAGCTCTTGTTGAGAACCAGACAGGAAAGAAAATTAAAGTATTGAGATCTGACAATGGAGGTGAGTATGCCTCGAACGAGTTCATTGATTTCTGTACTACGAAGGGCATCAAAAAGGAGATGACAGTTCCTTACAACCCTGATTAGAATGGGGTTGCGGAGAGGAAGAATAGGTCAATAATTGGAGCTGCCAGATCGATGATTCATGATCAGGGATTACCTTTTTTCTTGTGGGCTGAAGAATGCAACACTGTAGTTTATCTGCAGAATCAGAGTCGTGACAGGGCAGTTGGGGATATGACTCCCGAGGAGGCTTTTACTAGGTAGAAGCCTCCGGTTGAGCATTTGAGGATTTTTGGATGTATCACGTTCTCTCATGTTCCCAAAGAGAAGAGGACGAAGATGGAACCCACAATTGAAAAGGGTTTAC
Source organism: Picea sitchensis (assembly GCA_010110895.2). Lineage (NCBI taxonomy): Eukaryota > Viridiplantae > Streptophyta > Pinopsida > Pinales > Pinaceae > Picea > Picea sitchensis. The sequence continues at coordinate 213,126 of SNQJ01S0003152.1, read as the reverse complement.
TTATGGGTTACATTGAGACTTCTAAAGCCTACCGGCTTTACATCCCTGCACTTAGGAGGGTTGTTGTTCGGAGGGATGTGAAGTTCGAGGAGGAGAGGGCTTGTAGGAGGTCACGAGAGTTAGAGGAGAGACAACCTTCGACTTCTCAGCAGCAGGGAAGTCGAGTATAGGGAATTGGGACTCAAAGTTCTAACACGAGAGGCATTGGGGTGTCAGGGATTACAGGTTCACCAATGGTCACAATACAGATTGGCTCATAGGGCAGTCCACAGGTCAACTTGCCGAGCACTTCACAGTTTAGTCCTCTGGTTGATAGTCCACATGGCACTTCAGGTTTTACAGGCACATGTACAGATTTTCAGAGTACTGGGTCACTGGGCTCAGTTGGTGAGCTTTCAGGGTTATCTTCTTCGGGTGAGGCTGAGGAGGCTATTTCAGGGAAGAGGAAGCCCAAGTGGCTTTAGGACACCTTAATAGAAGCTGAGACAGGAGGGAATCCGAGAAATTCCACCAAGGAGAGCAGGCCACCGGAGAGATTCTGCAGTTATGTAGCGATGGTGACAGGTATTACAGAGTCTGAGCCTTCTAGCTATGAGGAGGCAGCCACACAACAGGTTTGGAGGGAAGCCATGGTGGAGGAGTATGCATCCATCATGCAAAATGATGTGTGGGAGGTTGTACCCAGGTCTGATGGGAAATCAATGATATCCTCCAAATGGCTTTATAATATAAAGTATGCTGCGGATGGAAGCATTGAAAAGTATAAGGCTCGATTTGTGGCGAGAGGGTTTTCACAGATCGATATACTTCTATTTGGTCTGTTATTTCTATTGCAACAGAGATGGGGTGGAAGATTCACTAGATGGATGTCAAAACTGCCTTTCTCCATGGCATTATTCAGGAGGAGATTTATGTCAAGCAACCACTTGGTTTCAAGGCTTACAGTGGAGAGTCCCATGTTTGTCGCTTGAAAAAGGCGTTGTATGGTCTGAAGCAAGCTCCCAGAGCTTGGTATTCTCGCATTGATGCGTACTTGCAACATATGGGTTTCATGAAGTGTGATGCAGACCCCAACTTGTATTACATCGTTGTTGATGGTGAGATGCTTATGCTTATTCTCTATGTTGATGATTTATTCATTACAGGTGCAGAGAAACTTATTGAGCGCTGCAAGAGGGATCTTTCCTCAAAGTTTGACATGAAGGATATAGGGCTGATGCATTACTTTCTGGGGTTGGAGGTGTGGCAGGAAGAGGGGCATATCTTCCCGGGACATGGAAAATATACCGTTGATATTCTTAGCAGATTCCACATGGGCGATTGCAAACCCATGTCCACTCCCATGGCCACCAACAAGAAGGACCTTTATTCCTCTGATTCCGGGTTGGTGAATCCTACATTATATCGTCAGCTCATTTGTTCCTTGATGCATTTGGTCAATACATGACTAGATATTTGTTTTGCAGTTAATACTCTTAGTCAGTTTATGGTGGAGCCTAGGAGAGTACTCTGGATAGCTGCAAAACATGTGCTTCGGTAATTGATGGGCACTATTGAATATGGTCTGGATTATGTTCGTGGTAATGGAGTGAGACTCGTAGGATTCACAGATTCAGATTGGACAAGTTCAGTTTTAGACAAGAAAAGCACATCAGGTTGTTGTTTTGGATTGGGTTTGTCTATTGTGTCATGGCTTAGTCGAAAGAAAAAGTCTGTTGCTTTGAGCTCAGCTGAAGCAGAGTATATGGTTGCTAGCCAAGCCTCATGTGAGTCCATTTGGCTTCGCAAATTGTTGACAGGTTTGTTCGGACAGGGGTTGGGGCCTACGATGATTTATTGCAACAATCAGAGTTGTTTAAAACTCACAGAGAATCCAGTATTTCATGATTGGTCCAAACACATTGAGATCCGATATCACTTCATTCGTGATCATGTTCAGAGAGGGGCTGTGAAGTTTGAATATGTGTCTACAGATGAGTAGGTGGCTGACTTCCTTACAAAGTCTCTTCCGAGAGGAAAGCATGTTTATTTCAGGGACAAGATGGGGGTGGTAAGTAACACCTTCCTCGGTAAGAGGGAGTGTTAATTTTTATATCGAGGTAAGTGGTGTTCCTTAGGCTTGGTCTCTTTGCCTAGGGAAATGTGACCACTTTAAATATGAACCCCTTTTATTTCATAAAGTGAAAGTGACTTAGGAAATAAAAGTTAAGTGGGTCTTTTATTTAAGTTGGGTGAATAAAATATTAAAAAGTGATTTTCATGTGCACTTTATTTTCGACCGTTGATCTAATTCATTATGAGCCATTGGATCATGTGGACACCCAAAAGTCACTTTGGGAATATCAAAGGACAAGAGGGGAAAGAGACCATTAAATGTCTCTCATGAGTCCATTGAGAGAACATACACACAAGCTTTTGCTAAAGAGAGAGAAGATTGAAGAGCAGGAAGAAGACCATTTCTAGAAAAGAGGCACGAATTTCCATGCAAAGGTGGGCACGAAAATCAAGGCAAATACCAACAATAAATGACAACCATAACCACACAGTACAGTACGATTTTTTGCACAAAAATCGAGGTTTGATTCTGCACATAAATCGAGGCAGCCGTACAACATTTATTGAATCTGTACAGATCTGTACATCTTGCACAAAAATCAAGGTCCCTACAGTTGCTGATTGCTGTCCGTCTAAGTCACCAGACACGTGGACACGGGACATGGAGGACACGGAAATACGAGTGTCGGACACGGGCAAGGCGACCCCCGGAAACAGGACACGGAGGACACA
>SNQJ01S0003152.1:195559-210329 GCA_010110895.2 Picea sitchensis | reverse complement strand
CATAATCTGTCAAAGTTGGGCTGGACTTCTCTTCCATTTACAGATGCAAGAAAAACTCCCCATGACTCAAGAAGTCCATCAAAAGCAGTTTGCACAAGGTCATCATCATCTACAAGAACTCCTATTGCAATGAGTTGATCTTTAGTTTGAGCAATTTTGGAGAAGAAGGTAGCAACAGAATCATCTTTTCCCATTCTCAAAGTACGTAGTTGTTTCTTCAATATTTTTTTCTGAGTTGGTTTTTTCTTTTCATAGAGGTTTGCCAAAGCATCAAAACATTCTTTGACAGTCCTTAGGTGACCAATAATGGGCATCATGTTGTCCTTAACAGAATCAAAAATGATTCTTTTAGCCTTGGCTTGTTTCTTCCTGTATGTTGCCCTGGCTGTGTTTGAAGTAGGTTCTTCAATAACCCTAATAATCAGCTCTTCTAGTTCATTCTCTTCAAGAATGTTTACTATCCTAGATTTCCAAGCATTGAAGTTGGAGGCCCCTATAAGTCTGTATTCAACTTTCACTGATGTGGAGGCCATGTTGAGATCTGAATTAGTTTAGATGTTGTTGATCTCTGCAAAACAACCCTAACTAGTGGATCTGTACAGGCTCAAGATTATATCCTTGAGCCCTCTTCACACCCTAAGCTCTGACACCATGTTAGAATTAGGGAAGTAGGGCAGAAAATTAATGTCTTTGCAAATTTCAGTTAGCTAGAAAAACATTAGAACAGTAAACCAATACTATATTGAACTGTTGAACAAAGTAAATCAGATCAAAGAAAGAACAACAATTAGATTTGAATCTTTAAACAAATTCTGAGTGTGTACAACACTCAGATCTAACCTGGCAGTAACTAGATTCAACTAAACTCAAAAACAAGATCATAGGAATAGATCTAGATTAATCAAACAAACACTATTTTTGATCTAAACTAAAGAACAAATCTAATTAATAGATCTGATATAGATCAAGACAAAACTAATTAATGATATAGATCAAAACCCAGATCTAATCTACAAATCTGATATAGATCTATACAGATCAAAACTAAAACCAGATCTAATCTCCAGATCTRATATAGATCTRAGTAATGATAATCTAGAGAGMAGACTATAACATTTAATCAACTTCAAAAACAAAGAACAACAGATCTAAATAATAATAAACTGAACAGGTCACTTACCTTGAAGTCTTACCTCTGAAGGAGTCCATGTCACACACAAGAGATGTAATGCCACTTGTAATTATGCTCAGAAAAAATTCAAGATCATAGATCTACCACAAGGGTTAGATCTCTTGCCAAGAGATGATTAGACTGACTTGCCACCAAGGAAGAGAAACCACTTAAACATCACACAAAAATTTCTTGATCAAACCCTCATACACACAGAAATTCCCTAGAGTCAAAAATCTTAAGCAGGGAGAGGTAACAATAGGTACGGCAGTCTTAAACAACCAATTTAGAGGGGTCGCGGCTCAAAGGATAGGGGCCAGATCTCCTCTAGAGAGGCCAAGGCTCAACAAAAGGAACAGATCCGTGCTAAGGAAGATCACGGCTCAAAGTAAGCATCAGATCTAAGCTGGAGAAAGGTGACAGCAGCTTCAAACTTTCATCCACAGGAAGTCACAGCAAAAGACAGACCATCAACAGAGCTTTGACAACCCTTGTCACATTCCTAAACAAAAGAGCAGGCTGTAATGATCGGGAAGCTAAAACTAGAGTGTCGAACTGTTACAAAACTCAGCTACTGTTGCAAAGGAGAGGCCGCATCAAGCAAGGAGAGATCTACTTCACCTTAGAAGAAAATAATAGAATGTGTGTGAGGTAGAAGGAAGGTCTTTATTTATACTTTAGGCTAGGGTTAGGCTAGTGAAAATAATAATTAAAAATAACATGTTTAATTAATATAAATATTAATTAAACATGTTATAATTAAAACATTTAATTAATATTTTCTCATTAACCCCTAAAGTAAAAAAACAAAACCCCAAATAAACACAAGGGTGAAGGGGGTTTAGGTGGGGTTACTTGGTGGCAATACTTGTCCATTCATTCTCAAGGTGACCTTTTTAACTTTATCATCACTACATATGGGATACATCCCTCATGTGGTCATGCCCCCCTTCAAAAGAGGGTCATACACCAACAAACACCTGATCAAGGACCAGGTTGCCCCAGAACATTTCTGGGGTCTTATCCACCAAGGTACAAGACCAAGGATCAACCCATGCCCCAGGCATGGGTACCCTGGAACATGTCCAGGGGCCCTAGACATATCTAGGGACTTTAACTGCTTGGTCCCAGACCAAGAACCCCAGTCATATACTGGGGGGGGCCTCTCAAGGGTCTTTACTGCTTGGTCCCAGACCAAGAACCCCAGTTATCTATTGGGGGGCCTTTCAAGGGTCTTTTGCCATGGCACTGACTGTTTGGTCCCAAACCAAAAACTCCAGGAGTGCATCGGGGGCCCTAGATCTCGGCTAGGGTCTTTGCATTCCTCCCGGAGAATGGCTCTTGCAGCTGCTTTAAATTCAACAACTAGGTTGAACTCTCAACCAGATTGTAATTTCCTCCATGCATATGAAAAGATACAGCCACTCTTACTCACAAAAAAAATTACCAAACAAAGAAAATAGACATCTTATATGTGTGTGTGTGTATTTTATCGTTTGTCTAGGAAATTGGCAATTGAAAAAGTATCCCTCCATTATTTACTACTGTAGTTTTGGATCAGCAATATATTCACAAATTCTGATGTAAACCAATAACAGAAATACTCTAATGGATCTGAACATTACCTTTAGCAAAACAAGGAACAGATCTGAACATTACTTTAACAAAAACAAAGAACAGATTTACCCGATGAGCTTGATGTTGTCCTCTTTTCTGTATGCTCAGAAAAAGCTTTAAGGATCATGGATCAAACCCTCAGGGGTAGATCTCATCATGATCTTGTGAACAGTTTTGCCAAGAAGAACTTAGGAAAAAATCAGAAAACAAGCCAGCATACCAAACAACAAGTATAAGGCTGATACTAAGACACCACTGTCCAAAAAGAAAGCCACTTACAGCCTTAACAAAAACAGTCCAAAACAAAACTGCTAGTTATAACAGCAGTTAGAGGGCTGCCTTACAAACCCTATTAAGGGCAGCAAACACAGGTTACTATAAAAAGAAACAGAGGCAGCAAAAGGGTGGCACAAGTGATGGGACAGCAGCAGCAAACAAGTGCAACAGTAGTGGGAAAGTAGCAGCAAAATGGCAAGGAGACAGCGGGAGCACAGTACAGGTGACAGTACCTGTAAGGAGGCAGCGGCAGGCTGAAGAAAATACCCTTAGGGGTCAGCAAGAAAAGGATCTAAGGAGGGCCGCACCCTATACCAGCAACCAAGGAGGGAGCCGCACCACCATATCAGCTCAAAGGTGGGGGCCGCAGCACCATACCAGCCCAAGGAAGGGAGCCACACCACTATACCAGTTCAAAGAAGGGAGCCACACCAAAAATACCAGCAAGAGAGAGGATCCAAGGAGAGGGCGGCACCTTATACCAGCTAGAACTGTCCAAGGAGGCCGCACACTAAACCAGCAAGAACAAACCAAGGAGGCCGCAGTAAATTTCAGACCGAGAGACTTGAAGGAAGAGGAATGAATGGTAAGTGAGTGAGGGGAGAGGTCTCTTATTTATAGTTTAGGTGGGTAAGTTAGGGTTTACAAATTAGCCCTAATTTTAGGGTTAAATTAGAACCCCACAATTAAATAAATTAAATAATTAATATTTTAATCATTAAAATATTAATTAGAAAGTCAACAAGTCAAGGTGGCTAGCAAAGACCCAAACCACATAAACAAAAGGGAGGACTCAAACAAAATAAAGGGGGGGTTCTTCTTTAATGGCAGAATGTCCACAAAGGTCTCATGATATAACTTATAAGCTTTTATCATCCCAGCATAAGAAGAAGGTCAATGATGTGATCATGTCCTTCTTCTTAACTGCTCCTAGGTCTCATGGACCATCTCGGGAGAGAAGAAGATCACGCATCATCTCGGCTTGGTATTTAACCAAGAACTGCCTGGTCCCAGACCAGGATACCCCAGAACGCAACTGGGGGCCCTAGATCACAACTAGGGTCTTATCCACCAAGGTACACAACCAAGGATCAATCCAAGCATCGAGCAAGGATTCCCTGGAGGCTGGAACACATCCAGGGGCCCTAGAACACATCTAGGGACTTATATCATCAAACTGCTTGGTCCTTGACCAAGAACCCCAACAATACACTAGGGGCCCTCACTAGGGTCTTTTGTCATGGCTCTAACTACTTGGTCCCAGACAAAGAACCCCAAGAGTGTACTAGGGGGCCTAGATCTCAGCTAGGGTCTTTGCCATCCTCCCAAAGAATGGCTCTTGCAGCTGCTTAATTTTAACATATTCAAAACATGGAACAATAACACAATATATTAAAATGATGAATGATTTCAACTACTAGGTTATGCTGAATTTAAGCAATTAGATAGGTGCTTGATCAAAGATTCTTGTATAAACATGAATGCCAAACTGTCAAGTGATGCACCAATTCCCATGTTTGCACATAATCCTTTGATATGTGCTTTGTATTTTATTTTAGTATTTAACTTGAACATGCCTTACCCACTCCCTTAAGATGATGTATATAGAGTATTTACCTTTCCCATTGACCACCATTTTGTTATCCATGGACATTAATGTTGTTTCCCTTTTTCTTATTCCTTTCTTCATCAATGAACTAGCCACAAATGATTAGTCTCAAAGAGCAGATAACCCTCCTGCAGGAATAGAGATAAAACTGCACATATCTGGACAAACCCTCCCTCTTCTCTATGAGCTCAGATCTGTAAAAGCCTTGCTTCAATGAAAAATTAAAAGCCCGGGCCCTCTACTATCCGTATCTGGCTATATTAAGGCACACAGTATAACTTCTTTTACTGTTTGAAGAAGATCAAACACGTGCACCTTCAGAATTGATTCACCTTCTTAAAGATCATGAATACCAGAAGGTAAAATAAGATGCTTGATTGGTTGACATCTTGTTACCTCCCAGACCTGCACTTAAAGTTATAAAGCCCTGAAATCAAGTGCAACCCTAGGGGTAACTCAGGAAGGTTTCCCAATGTCACCTCAGAAATACTTCCTCTCACTTTAGGCTGCCTTTCCTCTGGCACAAGAGGGGGAACCCTAGGAAAGATTTATGATATTCTTTGAGGTAAATGGAGGAAAGAGTAGACTAGTGCCAATCTAGTTTGGGGGATGGAGTCCAGGTCCAAATTCAAGTGGGTTCGAAATATGAATAAATGGAGACTCACTATGCTGCTATTAACATGCTATAATCAACCATGCAAACTGATTTTAACATGCAGAAATTGAGATGAGGGCCCTTCCAAAGGTCCACTTCCTTAGAAAATAAAAGCACACTAATAAGGATTTGTTTATCATGAACAATATAGACAACAACAGCCTCTCATAAGAACAGAAATGACAGCAGCATAACCTTAGATATCGATCACTGACAAAGCAACAAAAAACAAGGAGGGTTTAACATCAACCTTGGCCCTTCTGTGGGAGTAAAAATACCCTTCAATCAAAGATCCTTACGACAGATTTTACAAGTATAATTTCAGCGATCAAATTCAGCCATGAAGAATGAGAAATCTTCAACTAAGCCCTTGGAATATCTTCACACTTCTTTCACACCTTTTGCACCTCCTTCTAGTATTTATAGCCTTCAACCCTCAATTAGGGCATCTCCTTGATTACTCCCCTCCTCTTGCTTGATCCACCTTTAGATGACATTGGGCAGCCTTCTCCCCTCCTCTTGCTTGATCCACCTTTAGATGACATTGGGCAGCCTTCTAGAATCTAAACTAGGGATCACATCCCAAGAGAGCAATTTCAACCCTACCACACCTCTTCTCCATCATGAACGCCTCAGTAATGATTATTTTCCTCCACTGACGTTGAACTTATATTTAATTTCCATAATTGGCTCAAAGCCGACCTTACAATGACTTAAAATCATTTTAAGTAACAATTTTTTGGGCACTTTTTCACTAGAACCAACCTATTCATAGCTTAGAGTTATGTTTAATAATAATAATCAACCTAGAGTCGACCTCATCATCACCAAGTATAAAACCCAACTTCATTTCTCAAAGTGCATTTGGCTTCTTTCTAGCTTAAACACTCCCCCATTAAGATCATTTATTGCATCCTTTGTAACCACATTGTTGATGAAGAGGATCTAGACTCTGGACCATGTCAAGGGGTTTCCAAGATCATTTCAACAAGGGTGTTCTCCAAATCCACTCTTTAAAAGCTCCAAATGGTAACACATCTCATAGCACCAAGATCTACGCCGATGCTAACCTACGACTTTTGTGAACCCATGTTCTTTTTCTTGGGGGCAATACTTATAGAATCCTTTGGATAAGCTGCCACACTATGTGGGGCATATCTAGGCTGTCAAAGTCAACCCAAACTTGCACCTAGCCTCATCCGCACCCACTCAGGGGGTTTTGAACAAGGATCTCTACATTAATACAAGCCCAGTCACCTCACTAGTTGTCGCTAGACCACACTCCCATGCTCTCGGTTTGAGTAACAAACTTTTGTGTGAGGATCACATAGAGTATATTGCTCTACAATCTTTTATTAAGTTTCATCCTGGAGACGTACCATGATAATCAGAATTTAATAGAACAACATCACAATATGCACCACTGTTTTATGATAACATACAGGAAAATTTCAAATGGAATTTTGTATTCAATAAGATAAGATAATTCTATTAATGTCCCCAAATGACCAAGGAATAGGTCAATGGGACTAGAAAATACAATCAGTGACCAATAGACTAACGAAGTGTCTAGAACACTCCTAGATGCTAAAATGTTATCAAAATAAAAGAGATACCAATGACTATACCAGAAAGAGAGGAGCATGAGCTAGGCCAAACAACAATTATTGTCTAAGGGGGTTGTATACGGTTTTAAAGCAAGACTTTGCAAAGATGTGCTTACTAAATCTGAACAAATATATTTAGAGATAATTCTTGCAAGAAGGATACAAAAATACAATTTTTCTAAGCAGTATTCTTCAGTGGCTAGTCACCATATTTAAAAACTAAGATGAATCTGTTTAAATCATTTACAGACAGAAATTAATGTCCATTCCACCTTAAGGACTCATTTCAAGAAACTATTCACCCCATCCTTGATGAGTCCTTATAGATGAACAGTGTTGCTGCCCACAGTTGCACTCAAGTGATAAAGCCCCAAAGCACAAGTGCTACCTTGAGGGAACTAAGAAGGGTTGTCCATTGTCACCTCAACAACTCCCTCTCTCGCTTTAGGCCGGCCCTCCTCTGGCACAAGGGGGGTGTCCCTATATTTAGGATCACTAAGGGTTATACAATGAAGGCTTGGGTTTGAATGAAGAGTTGCCTTAGTAAAACAGAAATTTAAATAATTTATGAAGTTTATATTCTGTGGTGGTTGATGGGGAACACCTAGTACCAAAATCCAATAGGGCATATAGAGTCTTAAAGCAACTACGAGGGCTGAAAATGGATGAACGATGGAGGCAAAAGTTGCTGTAATAACACACAGAATGTTACAAATGATTACAGAATTTATGTTGCTGACAAAGAGAAATAAAAGCCCTTTGAAAGATGCCCTTGTATGAACATGCAAAGACAAATAAGGGGAGATTTTACTTCTAGCTGGAAACATCATGCAACCTATCACAAAAATGCCATAACATGACGGATTCAACTAGGAAATAAAAACAGCAAGAACATTAGATAGAATGCAACTCATTCAAAGTTCTTCTTCAAGTGACAAATCTGCCCTTAACTTGACACCCTTATTGCAGCAGCATTAAGCATAAATTCCAGCAACATAAATCAGCAAATAGATGTAAGATGGAAAGCCAAAAATGAGTAGAAACTTCAAAAAATCACATAGCCATCAAGAGATCTTCAATACAAGTCAAGACCATAGAGTATCGTTTCCTCCAATCATCAACAACCATTACAATAGGAGGGGCTTCTCTTATATAGAGTTGAAGCTTAAACCCTCATCAAATAAAATAATAATATTGAAGTCTTAGATCCTAGATCTCGCCTGGGAAAGAATAAACAAATGATATTCTCTAACTATTTCTAATACAAGTCCAAATCCTAAAGCAATAAAACAGTAAAATAAAGAACAAAGTAGTGGATATGCCCCTTGTCCTCTCCTTGTGCTAAATGCACCATGCAAAATGCCACTTGTCCTTGGTGTGCTCTCCAATATAACCCTTGAACAACCTCCTCTAATAAAATATTAATACTTTCCTAGTCAAAGGGAAAATAGGGTGCTCTTCAAGAAGGCCCTTTACCAACTAAATAATATAAAATAAACCCCTAGAAGAGGTGCACCCTTGAGATGTGTGCAAAGGGTGGTTCGAAGACCACTTTGACCAAGCCCAATAATATAAAATACTCAATGAAGACTGCAGCCTAGAGATGTGTGCCAATCATCAATGTAATTGTTGCTTCCCTTGGATCTTGGGTCACAAAACAATATAATAATCCTCAAAATTGAGTGCCCTTGCAATATGTACTAGAGTCGAAAGCCCTCATAATGAATCATAACCAATCCTCCATCAATAAGTGTGCAAACACATGTGAACATGGTCCAAATATAACCTTCTCTCTTAGGGTGCTCCTCAAGGAAAGAGTTGATCCACCTAGAGATATCAACAAAATACCCAAAAATAGTAAGGTTTGTTAGGTTGCACTCTCCAAGAAGATAACCAACTTGTCCCTCAAGGAAATACCATAGAAACATGTGTAAGAAGGTCCATAAAGCTGTTACAATAGCCTCCATGAAGTGGTTCGAGCTCAAAAAGCATGCTAAGGTAGTTAAGTCCATGTGCAAATACCATCAATCTCTTTAAACCATGAGCCATAAGTGGGACGACCTAGGAAAATGTGCATCAAGGGGATGTTCTCCTAATAAAATAATCAAAACCAAGTGTCATAAGGAAAAACCATGTGCCAAAACCATCAACTAATTTCTAACACCATCGACACAAAGGTGGAGCGACCTAGTAAAGTGTGCAAGGTAGTGACATAAACCATTCATCCTAGAAGAACATGCATGAAAGCAGGACAATATCTCATAAAAGCAAGAAATGTCCTTAATCCACATGCCATCATGTGAAACCATCCATCAAATCATAGGCAAGAGAACAAGTACGCTCAGGACAAGTGTGCATGAGGGAGACTATGCCTCAATAAATGTGTCAAAAACCATGAGCAAGGGAGTGCTCCACCAAGTAAGGGTCAAACATCCTTAAGACATCATCCCACACTATAAACCTCCATATGCACAAGGGCACTCATCCATCAAGGTAAAGATCACATAATAACTCATCCAAAATAGTCGTTGGAAGGCTAGATCTCCCAAAAATAAGTGCAAAGAGGAGCCCTCCACCAAATGAACTATAGATCAAAATGAATGATCCACACCTGAAACCAACAAGACTCTTCGAGTGTATGTGCTCCACCATAGGTCTAGTAGCAAAGCATAACATATTATCCAAGTGCTCTAGGAACCAAACAAGAGATGAACCAATACCAAAGTGAACAACCCTCATTAGAACACCTTAGCACCCAGATAGTGGTCAACAAATAAATTGTCACAAGGGAAGTGTCTAAGAAGGTATACACAAGTGGTATGCTACTCCTCAATCTAAACAATCCATCATACCAAACTGTATCTCTCTGACATGTGTGATGAGAATGCCAACTAAATGAGAATCAATGGTATATATGCATCCAAATGGCAAAAATATGCCTTAAAACCCAAGTTTTTGAGGTAGTAAAAATTTCACAGCAACCATTGCACTTTCTTAGTTCTCAACCGCTGAACCAATCATGTGAATAAGTGGTCAAACACATTGATTGTGTCGGCTTCAAAGGATCTTCATTGAAGAAGAGATTTGTAGTTGTTTCAAATTGCAATAGGTCTGCCCTGACCGAAGTGTTAGTGTTTGTGGCTACGGGCAGGTATTTCCATAAGTATGCCTAATTATGGAAATCGTCATTAAAAGAAGTATCTTTTGCTATTTATAGAGTCACTTTAATTATTTTTAATTAAAGTGACGTCTTTTATTAAAAGTGACATTTAATTAATAGAAGTACTTTTGAGTACTTAGTGAGTTAATTAAATGAGGACCGTTGATCTCATGATTTAATCTTGAGCGTTGATGAGCCTAAGTCAAGATTAGAAAAAGACATAAAAGCAAAAGACAAGGCAATTGCTAATTTCTTCACAGAGATCATTCATAGAAAGGATGAGGTGAAGAGAAAATCATTTATTTTGATTTTCAGACTGGCGAGAAGTAATTCAGCAAGAAGAAATCAGCAAGCAGAGAAGAGGAATTCATCCACAGAAGGGGCCGTACCTTCCTTACTGCCCAGCCACACGTGAGGAGGAAAAATCAGCCTAGAACTCAGCCACTCATGCCATTAATTGCAGAAGCTCAGCCACATGCTTCCCGAGGCAGCTTGCAAAAGTTTGACAGGTCGCATGTGTGAGCTGAACAGTCCACACGTGCAAGTCCATACCGTTGTACGGACTATTCAGAACAGGCTGATTCAGTTGCAAGGCGTACAATTTGGTTGAGGTTTGATCTTTCAGTGTTTTTCCCTTCAGAAAATTGCGATTTTGCTGTAAATTTCTCAGGAGCCATTTTCCCTTGTGTGGGAGCTCCAGTGGGTTCAGATTCATTTAATGAAGAACTGATTTTGTGGGGCAGAATTAATTTTGTCTTCTGGGTTGTTTGTTTTTCTAGTTTTCCGCTGCATGCAAGTAAAAATAATTCCAGTAGTGTCTAGATCTGATCTATTCTGCTATGTTCTGATTTTGTTAGACATTTACATGGTATCAGAGCTCTTGCTCTTAGAGAAAAGCAGCTACAGGAATCCAGTACAGAAGAATTGAAGATCAGCCATGTTAGTTGTCAGCGTGAAGGTCGAGGATCGCTTGGATGGGGTTTCAAATTTTCTGCCTTGGAAGGCAAGGTTAATATTGCTCCTTAAGGAGCAAGACCTGTGGGATATAGTGCAAAGTGGTCTCCCACCTGTTGCACAGGGAGCACAGAAAGATCCAGTCTTGGAGAAGAAGGATATGAAAGCACAGAGAGTGATTCTTGAAGCTGTCAAGGATCACTTGATCCTGCATGTGTTAGAGAAGACCAGTGCCAAGGAAATGTATGACGCCCTAGTTTCACTTTTTCAAAGTGATAACCTGAATCACAAGATGATTCTCAGGACCAAACTCAGAGAGTGCAAGATGACCAACTCAAATAATGTCACCAGCTACCTTATGAGGATCACCCAGATCCGTGACCAGCTTGCAGTTGTGGGAGAGATAGTTTTGGATGCAGAGTTAGTAAACGTTGCTCTGAATGGTTTCACCAAGGCTTGGAAGCCATTCATCATGGGCATTTGTGCCCGAGAGCGCCTTCCCAACTGGTAAAGACTTTGGGATGACTGCATTCAGCAAGAGACTCACACACATGCGAGCAAGCATGGAGGAGGTTCTGCAGATGAGAACTTGGCCTTGTCAGTAAAACCAAGAAAAGCAAGGCCAAAGTTTTCAAGAAGGTTGACAGTCAGGGAGAGGGTCGGCAGTCTGGGCAGAAGAGAGATATGAGCAAGATCAAATGCTATATCTGCCATAAGAATGGCCATTTCGCCTCTCAGTGTCCACCAAGGAAGAAGAACAAAGGGAAGCCACAGACAATTGCAGCAGCAGCTGAGACACAGTTGAGCGAGCTTGCATCCAAGTTCGAGAATGATTTTTCATTCGTGTCGTGCCTTTCCACCAGTACCACTTCCAGAGGTACTTGGTACCTGGACAGTGGGGCTTCCTACCATATGACAAAGGAGAGAGAGCTATTCAGCAGCTTCTCAGAGACTAACCAAAGTCTCCATGTAGAACTTGGCAATGAGGCCAAGTATGCAGTGAAGGGACAGGGAACTATTCAGTTCCGGTTGGAGTCAGGGGGATCGTTTGATGCACAAGAAGTACTATATGTACCTGGCCTGAAGAAGAACCTGTTGTCCATCTCAGTCATGGAGGACAAAGGTTTTGAGGTGAACTTCCAGAGGGGGCATGTATTCATTCACCCAGAGGGAGCTAATTCAAACACAGCTCTACAGATTGGAGTCTGGGATGGGAACCTCTATAGACTTTAGGGCCAGCCTATTTAGGCATTGATGCACACCAGTGAGAGCATGTACGATTTGTGGCACAGGAGGATGGTGCATCTCCATCACAGAGCTCTGCCATTACTGAGGAGGATGGTTATTGGGATGCTAGACTTCAATCTAGATCAGCGAGGGGTGTGCAAAGGTTTTGCGCTTGGCAAGAATGTCAAGGCAACCTTTCCAAGCAGCGAGACCAGATCCAAGGGCATCTTGGATCTAATTCACTCAGATGTTAGAGGGTCGATGTCAGTGACTTCAATGAAGGGCGCATCCTATTATGTGACCTTCATTGATGATTTCTCCAGGAAGACCTGGATCTACTTCATGAAGACCAAGGATGAGGTCTTCAGCCATTTCAGGGAGTTCAAAACTCAGGTGGAGAACATGACAAGGAAGAAGATCAAGGTACTTAGGACAGATAATGGGGGTGAGTACACCTCTAGTGAGTTCATTGATTTCTGCAAGGAGGCAGGAATCAAGAGGGAGAAGATAGTGCCCTACAACCCCCAACGGAATGGGGTGGTTGAACGGAAGAACTGGTCCATCATTACTGCAGCAAAGGCTATGATCCATGATCAGAGTCTGCCATTGTTTCTATGGGCGGAAGCCTGCAATACAGCTATGTATTTGCATAATAGGATCCCACACGAGATCTTGGAGGACAAGACACCAAAGGAAGCATTCACTGGCAAACGGCCTTAGATAGGACATCTCAGGATTTTTGGTTGTCTTGTTTACATGCACATTCCAGTGGAGAAGAGGACAAAGTTGCAGCCCTCAGAAGAGAGAGGCATACTGGTGGGATACATCGAGGATTCGAAGGCTTACAGAGTCTTCCTCACAGATCAGCGGAGGACAGTGGTGAACCGCGATGTCAAGTTAGAGGAGAACTTAGCATCCAGGCATTCTGAGGACTTGCCCACAGTTGCAAAGGGGTCACAGGAGGATCCAAAGACAGAGTCAAGAGCAGAGACTTCCACAGCAGGGAGTCAAACTCCAGTGGAAGTGCAAGAGCAGTCAGTGCCTTCGACATCAATCAGGAGGCCCAGTTGGTTTGAGCAGACCCTGCGGGATGCTCAGGAGCATGTTGAGCCTCCCAGTACCACTTTCCGAGAGAGTAGACCTCCTCGAAAGTTTCCTACTTACATGGCTCTGATGACCAGCATCATAGACTCAGAGCCCTCTGGCTATGAGGAGGCGGCCAGTCAGCAGGTATGGCAAGATGCCATGGTGGAGGAGCACAACTCCATCATGTGCAATGATGTTTGGGAGATTGTGCCGAGACCAGAGGGGAAGTCAATTGTGACTTCCAGGTGGATTTACAAAGTAAAGCATGCAGCAGATGGCAGTGTGGAGAAGCATAAAGTCGGATTTGTGGCTCGCGGGTTTTCTCAGAGAGAGGGAGTAGACTACGGGAAGACTTTTGCTCCCGTAGCCAAATACTCCTCTATTCAGGCAGTTTTGTCAATAGCTTCTGAGATGGGTTGGAGCATTCACCAGATGGATATGAAAATCGCCTTCCTCAATGGCATCATTGAGGAAGAAGTTTATATTGAGAAGCCACAGGGGTTTGAAGTCTACANATACTCCTCTATTCAGGCAGTTTTGTCAATAGCTTCTGAGATGGGTTGGAGCATTCACCAGATGGATATGAAAATCGCCTTCCTCAATGGCATCATTGAGGAAGAAGTTTATATTGAGAAGCCACAGGGGTTTGAAGTCTACAGTAGGGAGACACATGTATGCAGGCTTAAGAAAGCCCTGTATGGACTCAAATAGCCACCCAGAGCCTAGTATGCTAGGATTGGCAGTTATCTGCAGAGCATGGGATTCACCAAGAGTGAGGCAGATCCCAACCTGTACCTTCTATTGGTTGGATCTGAGATTCTCATTCTGGTCTTGTACGTTGATGATCTCATTCGGATAGGTGCAGACAGATTGATTGCAGGTTGCAAATCATATCTAGCGTCAAAATTCAAGATGAAGGACATTAGACCAATGCACTACTTCTTGGGACTTGAGGTTTGGCAACGATCGGGCTAGATCTTTCTCAAACGGGGGAAGTACACTCTAGAGATCCTGAAGCGATTCAGGATGGAGCATTGTAAACTGATGGCCACTCTGATGGTGACCAACTTGAGGAAGATAGACTCTTCTACTTCTGAGTTGGCAGATGGCAAGGAGTACAAGCAGCTTATTTGTTCATTGATGTATCTGGTCAACACTCGACTAGACATTTGTTTTGCAGTCAACACATTGAGTCAGTTTATGGTGGAGCCGAGAGAGGTCCACTGGGTTGTTGTAAAACATGTGCTTAGATACTGGCAGAACACAATAGGATATGGGCTACAGTATGTTGTCGTCCTAATACACACTTGCTAACGTGAGCTAAGTCCTGCTCACTTAGTGTGTCCTTGGAGGCACAATGCCTAGGTTCTTAGTCCACACTGTCACCTTGACTAGAACCTCTTCCTTC
>SNQJ01S0003152.1:138838-186641 GCA_010110895.2 Picea sitchensis | reverse complement strand
AGCCATGGTCGACCCCGTCGCATTCTGAAGACGCCCTCTCCCAATCTACCGCGTGAACACTCCGCCATTCTGCATGACTTAGTTTTTGAGCTCCGTGATGGAGTGAATGACCTCCAGTTCCGCGTCCAACAGATGGAGGGAAGTCTATCAGTCCTTCTCCAACTTCTCGCCACTCCCCCTCCAGCCGCTCCTGAGGATTCCAGTGATGCTCCTCTCACTGCAAGCGACCATGCGAGCAGCCATCAGCAAGCTGCCACAGAAGAAAGCCCGCAGTCTGACGGAAAGGCAGGTAAACCAATGCCCATCACTGCTCTCGTGAGGAAGGAGACTTCGGCAAGCAATGTAGGAGGGGACGACGATGCAGCTTCGGCAGCGGTAGCAGAGGAAAAGGACACCAGCATCCAGGGGCACGAGGACAAGGGCAACGACGCCACGGACATGCAGTGGACTGCCAGCGGGACACCTGTCATCGAGGAACCCTGGCCTGGCCTCTTGCCCGAGTATGTCCCAGATTATACAAAGCTTGTTCCATACTTTAGCTCTAGTGGCTCTCATGGTAGTTAAATTGTCTGGTTTTCTCTAGAACTGTTAGAAACTTTTGCTAGTTGCTATATACGGTTGGCTGAACTGGTTTCTCCTTATGGAGCAGTTCAGTAATTACAACCGATTGACTCAGTTAATGTACTCTTGATCCTGGTTCTTAGAAGGATTTTTATATATAATACAAACACTTACTTACAAAAAAAAAAAAATACTTACCACAATAATTGCAGATTTACTTTGCTTCCTAAATTGGAATTTATTACAAGCAGACTTTGCCCAAAATATTGTATGAACAAGAATTGACATAGTTTTTCTTGGCTTTATATCCAGCACATGTTTTTGTATATCAAAATTTATTACAAGCAAATATTGCCCAAAATCTTGTATGAACAAGAATAGGGTTGACAAAGTTTTTCTTGGCTTGAAATCCAATACATGTTTTTGTATTTGTACTGTGACAGGCTCCCTCTTCATGTGTTCATAAAGTTTACGAGCAAGCTTGCCTCTCCATAAAGCTTGGAAATGAGCAGCAACATTGCGCATGGCAACAAATTTTCTCTGAGCAAGATGTGTGTGAACTTGGTGTTGGATGAGTTTGGCAGCCTATTCCATATTTCAACTCTTCAAACAAGTAACTCAGCCATATGTCCAAATCTTAGGAAAACCTTTGTTTTCCCTGTCTGATAATCTTTGAGACACATTTTTTCACAAAAAAACAAATTGAATGCTGCCAGTCAACCATAGGAATTTCACCCGAACTTGTGGAATCAATTCTTGGCTAAGCAGTCGTGACTAGGGGGGATATAATCCATCAAAGTCACCAAGGGATCGCACATAGCCCCATCCACATGATACGAATGAAGAGGCAATTCACCCACGAGGGGTGAGCATGTCACAAGCAGAATTTGAACCTAGGTGATGAGGAGAACAACCTCTCATTTTAACCACCCAAGCTAGACCCCATTGACTTTTTTTTTCACAAATCTTGTCAAGTGCAGTTCTTTCATCATAGCCCCCCAAAACTTCTGGTGCAAGCGTGCCAAAATGGTCTAGGAATCATTAAATGTTGATTCAGTAAGATATCCAGCACAACCAATCCTAATTGTCTTCAAAACACCCCCACAACGTAGTTGTTGCAAAACATTGAAGTTCTCAAAAACCCCTGATTGAGGACTCTATTTTCTTTTACACATCTGATGTAGTGAAGCTCCGTTGTGTTCAGGGTTCCCAAAAGAGCTTGTAATTGTTACACAGCTCCATGCAGAAAATAAGTGCTTGCTTAAAGTTCAAACAATAGCTAAAATATTGTAGTGTTGGATATAATATAGCAACAATTATAATCCGGGATACTTGTAGAAGGCCACCTAGAAGAATGGGAAATCCCAGAATTTACCTGCAATAACATTGTAACTATGAAGAATGCTTTTAGCTATCACCTCTCCATGGAGGATTGATATTGTTGTATTTGCTATGTAGGCAACCATTTCCCAAAAAATGATGTAAGCTCTGCTGACTTCAACCTTTGAAACTTGTCCATGCAACTACTACATAAAATATGTGTAATGTTAAGATACCAAAAACCTCAGCTACATATTCAGCAGTAAAATAAGCTAGATAGCTCACAATAAGTGAGATGGTGATTTTTATCAATACCTACAGATCACTTAATTTTTTTTCAGGTAACACATCCCAGGGGAAACCAGTTGGGCACTTCCCCTCATTCCGAGGATAGTACCCAGGGTAAACCCCAGAGTCTTTAGGGCACAAGCCCAGGTCAACAACTCATGAATAGATCATATATAATTCATCAACAATCGGCTCACTAAGAGCATACATATCACAAAGTGGGATTTGAACCCGGGTGGGAAGGGTAACAACATTTCCACACAACCACTCAAGCTACACCCCATTGAAATACCTATACATCACTTAAAAGTTAATACATGCCAAGCCACAAAAACAATGTCACCAAGCATCACTTGAAAGAAATGCCAATAGGCAACAATAGCTGTCCTTTTATTCATTAAAGATTCTCCTTCAATAATAGTACTTAGTTTGTTGTAGCACCAAGTTCCTTCAACAAGGCCATGATTACTATAGGGTTTGTGACACTAGGTAGATCTCCCATCAACAGTGATGTCTTCCAGTTCCAACCATAATGAAAGCATATAGCAGTTCCAAAAAAATGGGTTGTTATCACCCTACCAGGGCCAGCAAGAAGCACCAAATGTACTATAAATCTCTCTAAAGGAGTTGATGCATTTGATGTCAAAGTTGACTGCCTGCAAATCTGCACATCCGTCTGCCCTGTTTTAGCTTCAATAGAGCCACTTGAGTTTCTAACAGGAGGAGGTATCCCCTCTGCATTGGCGTTCTCCATAAATTTGTCTCTATTGTTTTTCTCTTGTTGTCTTCTTCATTAAACTTGGTAATCATAATTAGTTTACCAAGATTCATCTACTTGAGCTTTCCTTCCTCTGTGTTCAGTTTCTTAGGGTTCTCTCTTGGTGAAGGTAAAGAAATACAAAGTTAAATAATAGCCCTAGCCTTGGATACAGAGCTCACTGCTTGTTTCACTTCTAAGTTCTGCTCTATCAAAACACCCTAGAGAATCAGATAGGTGTACAGCATGTACAATGCATAAATAAGGATGTACCTACTACCATCATGAATATCTCTAAAATCTGGTAATGAGCTTTTCGCTTGTTGGAAAGAATAACAGTCCAATAATTGCATATCCATATGTGCAATTACCTAAGGGTTTCTAAGCAGAGAGGGCGTTGGATTCGCTTCATTCACTAAAGGTTTCTAAGGAGATGGAGGGTTTATTTCTCTTCATTAGCTAGGGTTTCTAAGGACGTGGAGGGTTGACTTCACCTAACTTTCAAAATATTTTTCAATTAAGGAGCTAAAATCTCTGCAACGAGAATGATATTGACAATTGTCCCACAAAGACTTCCTCCTTACATGCTGCATTAACTTTACCCTCATCCTTGTTGAACTATATAGCTTTGGAAGCTATTTTGCCTATTGTAACTAACCATGTAAATAAAGTTTTGATATAGTGTTAACTTTATGTCAAGCATCAAACACATGACAAGTGTCACCCTTATGCCAAGACAACCATATGCCATGTTTCAACATCATAGCACCTCTAAGAGGGTTGCTTAGGGCGGTTGCAGTGGCCAGCTTAGGGAGGCTGCTTAGGGCGGTTGGAGTGGCCAGCTTAGGGGGGCTGCGTAGGGTGGTGGTATGACAGCTGTTATACAACTGTCATACAATCCTAAGACAGCAGTTTAGGGCAGCCTCTAGAAGAGACAAAGGAAGTGACTTTTGGGAGCATTGGGAGGTGGCTCTTGGGAGCTTTAGGAGGTGGCTCTTGGGAACATTAGGAGGTGATTCTTGGCAGCCAAAGGAGGGCAGGTATGACAGCTGTTATACAACTGTCATACATTCATAGAGGGCTGCTAAGGGCAGCCAAACCAACCTATAAAAAGGGGCATTCACTTAACATTTATATACCTTTGTTTTGCTAGAGTCTTCTGCTGAGGCAAGGCATCTATTTGTTGAAGTATTTTGCTGGTATATGACTGATATCTACTGGAATCTTCTGCTGGTATATGGCTGCTAGTTGTTGGAGTATTATGCTGGTATATGGCAGCTAGTTGTTGAAGTATACTGTTGATACAAGCACTCTATTCTTGCTAAAGTCTTCTGTTGTTCCTTGCTGATATAAGGCTGCTACAAATACTGTGTTAAAGCTGCCATAACTCTGCTACAGCAAGAAGGAAAGTCAGTTATCTTTTGGCGATTTTGTCAAGTTGTTACTGTAAGTGTTAGTTCAGCTATTTGTGAAGTTTGTAAGTGCTGAAACAAAGGTATTGTTTCAGCCYTCTGAGTCCTAGCTAGTTACTCTAAAGTCTTGTACTGGTATTGTACTTTGTTGAAGAATCTAAAGAGAAGTTTTGGCTGGATTTTCTACCCCAAGAGGGTTTCTCAGGGTATACTAGTGTTCTCTATGTGATTGTCTCACTTTCAGTGATCCTCACATATGCAGATGTATTGGTATGTTGGTTGTATGCTGTAAGTTTTTTTAAATTTACCTAGATGCATCAGTTTTTCAACAATCCTTTGTTGGACTCTCTTTGGTGAGTTATTCTCACCAAATTACATTTATTCTATGTTTTGGTTTTTTTTCGGGGATATTTTTTTTTTAATTTTTTTCAAAATCTGGCGAGAAATTGTTAGATCTGTAGATTTGAGTGGTTACTTCTGTATAATCTGAGTGCCCCATGGGTTTTTCAGCATGCTGAATCCATTTCTGCATTCAGAAATACAATTTAAACAACAGAAAATTGTGATTTCGTGCAGATTTATGTCACCGGATTCCAGCAAAAAAGACCAAAATGTAGAACAGTTAGACAATGCCTTGCTTATTTCCCGAGATTTTAAACTTTAGTCAGACAAGTCCTTTGTTTTGTAACCTTTAATTTTAAATCTACTGTAGAAAGATCATTGATTATTACTGTAGAAAGATCATTGATTATTACTATAGGTTGGAAAAGCCAAGAAAGATTGGTCCTGTTGAGTTTTGTAGATACTTTGTATTGTCAGTAGTATAGTGGATAACACAGGTAGTCTGATAGTCTGAAACGCTGTCCTCGGTACAGTGTTTTGATTACTGATACTGGAAGATTTATACAGATTCAGAAGTTATAATTTGACTTTCAACATCAATGGAATCTTTTAGGGATAAAACAGCATCACAAATTGGAAATAACTGTTTTTTTATCAACTTATTTTTATTCCAATGTTGTAAGTATTATAATGATGCTGTAACATTTAAATCAAAATTTTTTGACCATGAAACCACAAGTGGAAAGTATCTATTCCATCAAAGTCATCCAGGACTTGCACCTGGCCCCAACCACAAACACAGGCATTAGCACTAGCAGCCCACAAGGGGCGAACATGTCACTGTGGGGACTTGCACCCTGATTGAGGCATTAACACCACCCAGATTTCGTCAACCAGGCAAACCCAATTGACAGGAAATAACTGTTTTATCTTGAAGTTTTGTAATTTTTTCAATCGCTGGAAATGTTCAGGCAAAGGCCATATAAGATAAAAAATAATTATTTATGAGAGACAAAAGAGTTGGAACAAAGCTGTTTTGCCTTTTTGATGTTGATAAGTCGTGGAACTTGATCGATTCGATATATACCGTATGACATTAGTAACCTCGATACTGTTGCACGAGGCTCACCGTAGTTAAGAGTATAAATTTTTGGCTGGTTACGAAAGAGATAGGATGTAGATTACATTTAAGTTTATAAAAACTAAAGTATAAAAGTACCCAAAATTTCAGTCCAAAATCATTCGATACTGAATATAAGCTAGAATATGTGCATTTGCAGCTAATAGATACAAAGAGGGTAGGTGGATACTCTGTAGACTGTATGTGTCTTTTTTTTCTCTGAAATCTGAAAGTAGATTTTGGAATCCTTGCCCCTAAATTACAGTTTCTATAGTAAAGAAGATGTATAGTGACAAGAAATGCAAACTGAGGGTGAAGAACATACATACTATGGTATGAAGCAAGTTGGACATTTGTACTTGGACGGTGCATCGCCACATACTTGGCATTGACGGCCCCCCATGAGATTTTTCCTGTCTTGTTGTTTAAGCGATTCACATTCACCTTCACCCTTACCTGCACGTATCACAAATAATACCGACCATAAACATATATATTTATAATTTGCCTTTGCTGCCACTGTCAACAGTGTAAAAGAATATCATCTATAACCATATTCTAAAGATTGGAGAGACCCTTTGGAGGAAACCAAGTTGTAAGAATCTGTAGTGTGTTTACAGACTAACAAAAGGAGGAGCTGAATTCCCAGTAACAAAGGAACATGCTGACTGAGCCATATAATTATGCACAATCTCACATCACATGAAAACACGCACGCGGGCAGAATTCAAGCAAAACAGTGCGTGTATATTCAGCGAATTATGCATTCATATTTACATTAGCATTATGCGGAAAACAACAGCATGGCATAGCAGACAATCAAATATCCAACAGAACGGAGGCTGAGAAGACATTAAATTAAGTTCCAGAAGCAGGAATGAGCTCGAATATCTTTGGAGTCAGTACAATTTTCATACCCATGTCCGCCTGGTCGGCTGAGGAGATTGAGAGTTACCTGCTGCTATACCTAGAGTTCGGTTTTGTTCCGAGTAATGATAATGACTCCAACGAAAGCTACAAACACCAAAATTAGATGTAAAGTTCTCCGCCAAATACTTGAAATTAGTTAGGGAATGGATCTCTGTTTAGTGCTTTTCCAAATTTAATTTAATTATGGAATATGAGAATGAGGGGATGTTGGATAGGTGAGTATTTGGAGCCGTAGGCTATTTAGGAGTGAAATGTATAAGTGGATAGATTTTTTTTAATATGATATGTAAGTAGGTTATTCATATTATTGTTATTGTTATTGTTATTGTTATTAATATCATATTGGACAATAGGGGTAGGGTATATTGGACAATAGGGGTAGGGTATGTATATTTTCATAGATTTTACCAGTGAAATAGTTGGGTGGAGGAGGTCTCATACATCAATTTGGTGTCTAGCTTGTGACCTTAAAAATAGATTATTATTATTATTATATCTATATTTATCTTTTTATCATCTTTTTAATGTGTTGGGTTGTTGGGTTGGTTTAGAGTTATATTAATTGTTTTATTCCTTAATTTAGCATGTTTTGTCAATTTTTTATGTTTATATATATAGTTTTACCGTTATACATATCATGATGTTTTGAGTTGCCTCTCTCTACTATGATGGCGTGCATATGCGAGGGCTACATGTTGTGGTGTAGTGGTATAGAGGTGAGACGATTTGAATCCTTCCTTTTTGATGCATTCGCAAGCATCTGTATCAATTATATGTCATAGGGAGTGGAAGGTTACTTTAGAGTGTCATGGGGAGTGGAAGGTTACTTTAGAGTGTGCATCTTTGTTAATGCATTTTTGTTTTCTTCTCTTCCAAGTTTGTGATTATGGACATGTTGTTGCATATTCTAGGTATTATATGTTACCATATGTATGGTGAAGTTGAAATGCAAACCATCATCATGGATAGAATCCTTCCAAGTCCATTTCAAAATATTTCAATTTTTTACAATGGTATAAGAAGTTGAGAAAGGCATCAATTGAATACGGTATATGTTTGGCAATTCTAGCCTATGATTTGTTTGGTATTGTCTTATGTGTTTGTGAATTTATATTTATTGTGTATGCAACGGACAATATGTGTGGTGTAAATTTTGATAAGTGGGAAAAGTATGTATTGTCATGGTAAGAATGTTTGCTTTTAGATTATATTCTATTGGGTTTGTTTAATTTGGAATGGTTTTGTATTGAAACTAAAAGGGGTTTGAATGTAAGGCCAAGAGCAATTAGTTTTTCCACGACCTCGAGGATTGTGATCTTTTGAGTTTGCTACAAAGTTATTGCCCATTTTTTTCGCATTGAACTAGCTTAACTGACATGTCAAGGCACGACCTTTTAGCCATAGGGTAGGTGGGGGCACTATGGGCTCCTCACTAAAAAGCCCTTGTTTTTCTTGGCACTACCACTAGCTTGGAGAGTGATAATGGCAACTAGGACTCCCCAAAAGTTTGCTCCAAAGGTGTATCACGAGGTGATGACCCCCCTCCTAATATTGTTTTTTTTTAGTCTAAATATGATAGTATATGTAAAGTTTCATGCAGGCTCCATTGTGGGTTACTCTATTGGGAGGGTACATCTTGAGGTAATGACCTAAGGATGGATTAAGAAGGCGTAGGAGCCACAAGGTTGGCATTGGACCCATACCCGCAGTTGACCAATGGATTCTTTCTATTTTAGTTTGATGACTCGACCCATGTGATGGAAATCTTAAGTCAAGGACCCTAGGTCTACAAGAATACCCTAGTTTTTTTTATGCTTGGTCTCGTGACTTTTTCATTGATAAAGATGCTTAATGGTCTTTCTCAATCTAGGTTCAATTTCTCAGCTTTTTGATGCAATTATAGCTAACCCTAGAGCATATAATTGCCTCTCTAGGGTGTTTCATATAATGGTAACCCTAGACCCCAACGTTGATTTTGCGTTAAGGTTAAATTTTCAAAGGACTTTGAGGAGTTCATTCTCATTCAAGTAGGGGATATGTTTTTGTGACACCTAATGTGATATATTAATCTTCCTAACACTTGTTTCCTACATCAAATCTGGAATCATCATATTCGTGACTTCTACTCATGTCTTAAGTTGATCATGTAACGACCTAGTGCACACAAACCCCTAACTCCCAAAGCTCCATTGCCAATGAATAAAGGGGAAGATGGTTGAACTCATGTGGTGACAAAGATGAAAAGCATCGGGGTGCCAAAAGCCCAAGCCTCAAAATTCTTGGCCCCTAAAGCTCTAGATGTGGTTGGGGATGGTAGGTCATCGGCAACAATAGCTAGTAAGTCTTCTTCTAACTCAGCCCATCATGTGTTTAGTAGTTATGAAGCTTGCTCTTCTTTATTACTCCGGCATGTTCAAGGAAAGGAAGCAATGATTAAAGTTATGGTCAAATGAAATGGCTGAGGAAAATTACCCTTAGGAATTGGCTACTTCAGCCTTCTATGACTATGAATAACCCCTTTGGCACTCTTTGGGACATCAAGGAAAATGAGGTGGAGATATGTAATGTTATTAGTAATGAGTGAAAATGACCTTGTGGAATTTATGGACGTAAGTGACACTAGAAGAAAACATATTTTCCACCAATCAATGACTTCAATTTGTGGGACAAATATTCTCTTCTTTTAAGAAGCCAAAAGTGTAGGTTTTTTGTTGCATGTGGCAGGCTTGTCCTTCATATGGCTAGGGGTCAGACATATTTACTTTGATCATGGTAGAGAAAAGGTGGTGTCATTATGTTGGTCTTCCCTTAATTATCTAGCATTGTTTTTCATCAGGGAACCAACCCATCGTACATACTGACTTGGGTACTACTTAATATTGGCTAACATGTATGCCTCCATTGATTGGGGGGGATGCAACCTTGTAACATTGGCTAGTTAAGATTGACACCTTGTGGCTCATTTATGGGAATTTCAACATGGTGGAGTGTCATGAAAATAAATCAAGGGAAATACCTTCACACCTATCATTCAAGGAAAAAATAGCATGGATTTTTTTGAAGGCTCGCCATGGGCTCTATGACCCCAATCTAAATTGTTGGTAGGATTCTGTAAATATTTGGTTCATATGGACAAATTTCATAAAACAACCAAAGACAATATACCAGTATCTTGATAGATCTTTGTTGTTAGAACATAACTTGTTATACTTCAACTCCCATGGAGACCAACCATATGCATGTTGAGACACGACCATTTTATCAAACCACCAGCTTATCTAGTTTTCAATTTCTTAGGGATCTCAAAAGATGGGTTTTCCAATAATTCAATATACCAGGAATGTTTCACACCTCCAAACCCGAAGTTGCTTAGCCTACATCCAAATTGTGTGGAACCTAATCCCTTAGCCATGTAGAGATTCTTATTGGCTAGTTTGATGTGGGAAGATATCATTTCTAGAGTTGTTGTCTTTTTCAAGGGATGTGGTAGACAAATTACTAAGATCCAACGTGGCTATTGCAAAGTAATTCGTGATGAAATGGAGATAGTCATGCAAAGCTTGCAATGGACTCCATGTGTTGAAGAAAAACAAGCCCACACAACAAAATTGTGTCATTTGTTTGGATGGATGAGAACAATTGAGATAGAGGCTCTCAACTACGACCATAGCTTCACTAGCTCGAGATAGGCGATAGGTCCACTGAATCCCTCTTTAAGGTGCTTACCACCAAAGACGCTAATGAGAATATCTTTACCTTGAAAATTGCATTAGGTTGAACTACAAATCAAGAAACTATCGAGAAAGAGTTTGTGGAGCATTACATACTAGTATTCCAAACCAAGGGCCTTGCGATGGAGAGGGTGGAAACCACACAATAGTGTCTTGACTTAGTCCTATGTATGGTATTTGAGAAGCAAAGGAGGGCACGTGACATAGATTTATCTCTTAATGAGCTCTCGATAGCCCACTATGAAATGTTGGATGATAAGGCACTTGGTCTCGATGGATTCCCTTGTGAATTATATCATGCCACATAACACTTTATTGGCCCAAAGCTTTTGCAAGTGTGTAAAGAAGCCCTTTGAAAACACTCTATGGGAGTAGGGATTAACCAATGGATCATCAAGTTCATCCCTAAGACAAGGGACCTAATATTAATTACTAATTGGAGTCCCAACAATCTACTTAATAGGTCCTACAAAATTATGGCCAAGGTACTTTTGTTATGCATCAAGCATATTCTTTCCAAGATTATCCACCCTAAGAAAACAAGTTTTATTTGGGGTAGGAATATTCTAAAAAATGTTATCATAGTCTAGGAGGGCATTGAATGGGCCTAATCTTTCGACTCTGACACCCCTTTTATTGGAATTAACTTTGAAAAGGCACATGATTGGGTGGAATGGCCATTCATCGTAGTGATGCTTAAATCCTCGTGGTTCAATCCTAGTTTCATTAATGGTGTTGAAACCCTCTTTTCACACGCTTAGGCTCGCCTCTCCATCAATAGAGGTCAATTTTTAAAAGTGGGACTTTTTTGGTCAATAAAGTAGGACTTCCCCATGGCTTTGGCCTTGTACATCTTGGTCATTGAATCCATTTTTGTTTGCTTGTGCTATAAAGTTGACCTAGGTCTGATTCAAGGGAGTCCTCTCCATGAACCTGATGTTGGTCAATTGGTCAATGGGCATTTTGTTGATAATTCCTTCTTAATAATTCTCAAGGACTAGACTTCTTGGGTTCATACCATGGAATGTTTGGACACCTTTTGTGTGGCCTTGGGGTCAAATATTGTAACGTCCCCAGCCACCCAAGTTGGACCATGTCACACACTTCTTCCAAAGAAAGCTTTGATACCACTTTGTAACATCCTCAACCACCCCAGGCTAGGTTGTGTCACAGAACCTCAACCTCTGTGAGCTCTAAGTCAACCAAATTGTAACATACCCAACATATAACTAAGCAATGTTACTCTACAATTTCACTGCACAGATTTTATTCTACACATAAGTCTGCGCAGTATCACATGAAGTATCGCACTCAGCCCAAATTGAGTCGTGCCACACAACTTATAACAACATAAGCATCATTCTTTTTTTAACACAACCTTAAGCAACGAAATTAACCCTAACAATTGTGCACACCAACATACTGACCACACAATACAACAGTTCGCACAACCATCTTGGTGTCATGTGTCAATTATGATTTCATTATGCGCGAAGTCTATTTCCTTGAATGCACACACAAATTCCATCCTCCTATGCACACATGATACTTTCCAACGCATCCAGTTACCCAATCCTCTTCTTGAAGAGTCGTAACCAAAATCACAAATTTAACTTAACAAGCGAAGTTATAAGCACCATATTTACATGTACAAGCAACATTGAACATAATAACAACAATTACTTATATGCATCTACATACAATAATTAATCCATATCAAGCATAGACAAATATGCACACAGTAAACAAGACAAGCACATAAAGAAAACTTATATTTTAAGAAAGTCACCAACTACGTGCATGACATAAATGTTCCTCCCGGCCATAAACTTTGTTGCTCATAAGATTTCAACAACAGGTCACCCCCGAGTTGGGGCTTAACTCCACCGGGGCAAAAGGGTTCCTCGCGACAAGCTAAGGTCTAAAACTCAA
Source organism: Picea sitchensis (assembly GCA_010110895.2). Taxonomy (NCBI): domain Eukaryota; kingdom Viridiplantae; phylum Streptophyta; class Pinopsida; order Pinales; family Pinaceae; genus Picea; species Picea sitchensis. The sequence goes on along the minus strand of SNQJ01S0003152.1, from coordinate 174,248 downwards.
CAGAATTACTCATTACTAAGTGCCCGCTATTGTAACTAGCCCATAATCCCTCATTCCTGATCCAAAATGGATCCAGGAAGGCCAAAATTTCAAAGTTCTCGAATTGAACGAAACCTGCGCCATTTTGTAGGGATTGTTGTGTCGATTCCGACAGTATGTTTTTTTTTCGAAAATGGACACCGTATGGCGAAGTTATCGCGATTTGAACTTCTTCCCAAACAGGCAAAAAAAGTCAAAGTCAACAGTCAGAGGTCGTACTACTGACATTAATAGTATGTTAGCATGCTAACGTGGCAACACCAGGAGGTGACATGTGTTAGGAATTTTTGGCGTTTTCAGATGCTGATGTGGAAAATGACTGGATTGTACGGATGTTGACGTGGCAGGATCAGGTCATGACACGTGGCAGGGTACGAATGACAGGTGGTAGTGGCGTGGCAGGCTCTAGGCATGATGTGTGGCATATGGTGCTAACTGTGCAGGCGAGTTGGCAAGGTGACTGTGCAGGTGACCGAGTTGTACAAGCCAGTCCTGGTGTGACACGTGGCCCAATCACAAGGTGCCACGCAACACCCCTGATGAGGCCAATAAGGCCTAGTCAAAAAATTTGTTGCACCTTCGACGGATTCAAACACGTGACCTCTGGACTAGCCAACGGACTAACCACCATGCGCTAATTGGTCGGGGTACATTGTTGCTTGTTAAACCATGTGGTAGAAAAGCTATATAAGTTGGAGTTAGCGCAGGTTTTAAGGTTAGCGCCCGGTCGACAGGGCTAGCCCACCGACCAAGGCCCAAGATTCTTGCACCTTCCACACAAGTAGGAACAAATGACATGGGGTCGAAGCCAGAGCTCAAGGCCACGTGGAACTCGCACACAACTAGGGGAAGAGGACCAGGGCGTAGGCGCCTAGCACAAGGCCATATGGCGCTCCACGTGACCAGGGGCAGAGAAAAAGGGATTGGCACGCATATTTTTGCCAAAGTGGGTTTTTTTACTTAGGAAAAGGGATTTTTTATATTTTCAACCTGATTTTTGGTGGATTTTGCCCTTTATTGGAGGATCTAGAGCTTGATTTGAGGCTAGATCTTATAGATTTTAACCTTGTACAATATTTACTGCAAACAGATTTTCAATAAAATAACAGAAAATATACAATGGCAAAAACAAACATTACACAGAGATTTTTCCGTTGGAAACCCAAACCGGGAAAACTAACATATTCTATATTCATTCATAGTGTTACATTATTTACAATACAATATACATATAGGAGCCAACGGCATCCAAAACCCTAACCCAATGACCTGGATTAGTCAACAACCCTAATTCCTTAATCGAAAATAGAAAACCATCGGCAAAGAAACCATGTGCCGAAAAACCACCTAAATATGTGACATTACTACTCGTGCAAAAAATATAACACATACCCAACATATCTTGGGGGGAAGTTGGGATAGGATCCCCAACCAAAATTCTATATAAACTAGGTGTTCTGACAATCAGGAGAAGTTCAAAACAATAGAATGCTGAAGAATTTGTGAAGCTTAAGCCATTTTTATGCAGGGAATCCATTGAGGAAGCGAACTTTGGAGGCCGTTTCCGAGAGCTATGCTCAGCCTTTTTCAGTGGTGTTAGTTGTGTTGGATTCTTGAGGTCGAGCAGAACACAACCAGACCAGTTTGTAATCCATTTGATATACTTCTGAAGTGTTTTTGAAGCATTGAAGATTAATAAGAAAGCCTCCCCTATTGAGACAAAGGCCCAGAGACGTAGGCAACTTTGTCGAACTCTGTTAACAATCTTTGGTGTTATGGTTTGTTGTTCTTAATGTTCATTTTTTGTTATGCATTCTTTATGATGGTTGCAACATTCTTTCATTAACTCTTCTTCTTCTCTTCAATTTCTAAATGGTAAATCAACTCATGCATAAACTTAACCATAGTCTTTAAAAGATCAATTTTGGATCAATTCCCCACACACCTGTCACACCCAAGGAAGTGTGACCCTTCTTTTCTCAACAATCCTTTAGTTTCCCCACTTCCCTTCTCAGGTTTACCAGCAACAGGTCGAACATGAAGTCTATGATCCCTGTGACTAATGCTCATTGCTTCAGGGAACAACTCTCAGCAAAAGTCTCACCTAGAGAGTATGCCCACGGGTCTAACAACCACTCCACAATAGCCAATCTCTCACCCATAGAGACTGCTCATGGTTTGTCAACCCAACTCCTCGACAGTAGAATTTTTGGTTACAGCCCCACAACTCCCTGCAAGCTTCTCTGGGAAAATAAGGTAATAATCAGATTTTTCATACATTCTGACCCCCTTCTGCTCACGAGAGCCTGCTACATCAATTCTCCCTGAGTAATCGATAATTCAATAATGCCCAAATACACTAAGGCCAACAATATATATTGCATGCCTTCCAATTAACACTTGACACCTTCAAAAGTAGCTTTAAGCCACTTAGTGACTCGTTCCCTACCCTCGGGAACTTAGGATAAAATAATTATCTATCATTATACTTTTCCAAAAATATTATCTAAATATTCCCCAAGTCTTACGACTCACCCCCTTTTCCCTTTTTCTAGTGGAGTTGGCCCCCCATCTCTTTTTCATCTAAGTTTGTCTGCGCGCAGTGATGCAATATTATATTAATAACCATGAATATATTTACATAAGCAGACGCATTGGCTTATATGCGTCCAGGCTCACCAGCCTCGTAATCACACAGGCCCTCTGGCCTCAAAACATATACAACCACACACACACACACATATCTCAGCTCTGTGCACTTCCAGGTCATTACCACGCACTTACCCAAGTGTGCGCAACACCGTGCAATGTGCACACTTGCCCAAGTGCGCACAACACATAAAATGTGTGCACCCTGTCTTGATAGCACTTCTTCGTGCACTACTCAGATGCGTGCAACACCAAAACCAGATGTCAATGGCTCACCAACCTAAATTCACATTACATGTATACTTGGTTCTGGCAAGTCCCCAACCTATATGTACAATTACAAAGGGTTCTGGATTATGGACATTACATTCTCCTCCCCCTTATTTATGCATTGTCCCTAGTGCATCATACACACATATACATACAAAAGTTCAAACATTTTCAAAAAGGTGAGGATACTTTGCTCACATAGCATCCTCACACTCCTAGGTGGTATCCTCAGGACCGTACTAGGTCCATTGGATCTTTACTATCTCCATGGCTCGATTCTGGATTTGCTTGACTTTCTGATCCAATATGCAAATAGTTCGCACTTGAAATCTGCCTTCAAGCTCCACTTGAATCACATTTCAATCAATGACATGATTAGAATCAAGTACATACTTCTTAAGCAATGACACATGGAAAACATTGTGAACACACAAGGATGCATGTAATGTAATCATATAAGTGACATGACCAATCCTTTCTAGGATTTCAAATGGCCCACAGTAGTGCGTTGCTAACTTACAACACTTTCCCAACTTTATGGAACTACACATGGCCTTCACTTTCAAAAACACGTGATCACCCACTTTAAACTCTATGTGGGTTCTGCCTTTATCCATGAAAATCTTCTACATGTCCTGGGCAGCTTTCAGATTATGCCTGATCTTTACCATCTGCTCCTCCATTTCCTAAAGCAAATCTAGCCCAACTACTATGTGGTTTGTTGGGATAAAGGCATGTTGCACTTTCTACCATAAAGTTCTTCAAATGGTATCATCTTTAAGGATGCATGATACCCATTGTTGTAAGTAAATTCTACCAAATGCAAGTAGTCTTCCCACTTGGATGGTTTATCCATCACATACATCCTCAACATATCTTCAATACCCTCTCGGTATGACCATCTGTCTCAGGGTGATATGTTGTGTTGAAATTCAGACTTGCTCCAAATCCCTTGAATATCCCTTTCCAAAAGTTTGAGGTGAACTTGGAATCTCTGTCAGACAYAATTGTCTTAGGTACACCATGGAACTTGGAAATTTCTTGCATGTAAATCTCRACAATTTTGGCTACCTTATGCATTGACTTTACTGGAATAAAATGGGCAGCTTTAGTAAGCTTTTCCACCACCACCATAATAGAATCATGCTACTTAACGATCCCAGGAAACTTAGTTATGAATTCCATGGTCACAACTTCCCACTTCCACTCAAGAATGGGCAAGGGTTGTAGAAAACCAGCTTGATGTATGTGCTCAGCCTTGACCTTCTGACATTCAAGACATTTCACAATAAAATACACAACTTGTTTTTTCATACCCAACCAAAAGGATTGCTTCTTTACTGTGACAATTGTCTTCTAGTAACCTGGATGTCCAACATAAGGAACCTTATGCATCTCTGAAAATACCAGCCTCTTCAACTCCTGATCATTCGACGCATAGAATCTACGTCTATACATGAGGATCCCATCCTCTCTTAGCTCGTAACCTTCAAATTTATGTTGTGACATACCTTGCTATAAGCTCGCCTTTAAATCCACATAACACCGATCTAATTTGGCAACTTCCAAAATTATGTCGCACAAATTTGTCTAGTACATGCTAATGGTTGTATCATGCATCTTATGTATCCTCCTGTTGAGTGCGTCAGCTACCTTGTTCTCTTTTCCTCTGATGTGATTTATGTCAAAGTCATACTCACTGAGGAACTCTGACCACCTGCTTTGTTTGACATTCAAACTTGGTTGTCCAAACAAATACTTCATACCAAAATGGTCTATTCTCAACTCAAATCTTTTACCCATAAGATAACCTGCCACATCTTCAAATCATGCACTATGGCTTCCAATTCCAAGTCATGCGTAGCATAGAGCCTTTCATGCTCTTTCAACTTTCTTGATTCGTACCACATTCCATTTTGACTCAGGACTCCACCAATTCCTACCTTGCATACATTTGTGCACACCACAAAGTCTGCATCCGGATCAACAATTCTCAAAATTGGTGCACTGGTTAATAAACTCTTCAAGTGTTGAAAACTCCTTGCACAATCTAGGGTCCATTCAAATCACACACCTTTCCTTTGCAAAAATGTAATTGGATGCGCAATCTGTGAAAATCCTTCAATAAATCCTCAGTAGTACCTTGCTAGTCCCATAAAGGATCTCACTTCTGTGACATTTCTTGGCATTGGCCATTCCTCAATGGATTTTATCTTCAATGGGTCCACAATTATTCCTTCTTCTGAAATAATATGACCCAAATAGTAAATTTTCCTATGATAAAATGAACACTTGCTCAGCTTTGCATAAAGTTGATTCTCCCTCAATACCTGCAACACCATCCTCAAGTGTTGCTTGTGCTCTTCTTCAGACTTTGAGTAAACAAGTATGTCATCCAAAAGCACAATGACAAACTTATCTAAGTAATCTATGAAAACTCCATTCATCAAACACATGAACACAGCTGGTGCATTCAACAACCCAAATGACACCACTGTAAACTCATAATGGCCATACCTTGTTCTGAAGGCAATCTTACTGATGTCTTCTTCCTTAATTCTTACCGGATGATATCCGAATTTGAGATCAATCTTCCAAAATATCTATGTGCCCCTTAGTTGATCAAATAGATCATCTGTCCTTGGCAAATGATACTTGTTCTTCATCGTTACCTTGTTCAATTTTTTGAAGTCGATACGAAGTATCAACGTACCATCATTTTTCTTTATGAATAAAAATGGCGCACCCCAAGGCGACACACTTGAGCATATATACCCCTTCTTCAGAAGCTCTTCAAGTTGCATATGCAATTCCTTCAATTCTGGTGTACTCATCCTATAAGGAGTCTTGGATACAGGTGTTGCTCCCGACATCAGATTAATAGAGAAGTCGGTATCTCTCTTCGGAGGCAATCCCAATATCTCTTTAAATACATCCTCATACTCTTTCAATATTGTGCAGTCTTCCACACTTGACACTTTATCCTTATGTGCCTCTTCCATGTGTGCTGCAAATACTTGACATCCTTTCCTGTAACTTTTCTTCAATTGCAAGGTTGAAACTTCCATGATAGTCACCCTTAGAATGCCTTGAATTGTTCTCAAATTTCCTTGCTCATTGAAACGAGTGAATGTCTTATTGTAATAGTCTAGGACAACATGATGCTCATCCAACCAATCCATACCGATGAGGCAATAGTACGAACCCAAATGTATAACATTCAAATCAGCCTTCATGCGCAATTCATTCATCTCCATTGGACATGCCTTAACCACCTCACTAATTTTCCTTTTTGTTGCTCATAATGACACTTGGCTCTCCTTATTGTTTCTTCCAATGTCTTGGGATCATCATACTATATATTGTCACTGATAAGTGAGGGTAGCCCAATCAGATACCTCTGAATCTTCACTTGTTCATCCTTGATGAAAGGTACATATTTCAACAACTCTAAAAATCTTCTTTCATACTTGTCAATCGTCATACTCCCAAGCTTGAGTTCAAAGAACTCCTTCATTTTCTCGTCATAGTATCGTTTGGTTAAATATTTCTTTTTGAAATACCTCTTGAACTCCCTTCAAGYCACTTTGTTTTCATCAATGTGTTGCACCTGCATAAACTGATCCCACCACATTGATGCCTTTCCTTTTAATTGATAAATAACAATTCTCCCTTCTACTTGCGCATAATAGTTATGTAGCTCAAAGTACTTCCTCCTACCCGACAACCAGGTCTTCGCATCTTCATTATTTTTGTGCTCACCGTCAAAGGTAGGAGGCTTGATCTTATGCATTCCCCCATGTAGCTCATCCACCCCAGTCCTTCTCTTATGCTTTCTGACAGGAGATGGACTTGAGCTACTACGTGCTTTCTTGAAAGAATGCTTACCAACACTTCTTTATTTTCTTCTTTTCTCATCATGATATCTATGACTTCTTGATCTACTCGACTTTGTCTCCTTATCCATTTTTTTTCTATTTTGTCCAAACTTTGCATCAATTTGACATTGAAGTCATCTTGTTGTGCTTTGGCTCTCATAAGCCTCTCATTATCATCCTTATAGATATGGACATCTTTAATGCATTCCTTTTACGGTTTCTACCAAGTTCATGCGTTCCTCCTTGGATTTTGTACCCTCAACACCCAAGTCGACATATAGATCCCCAAATTCATCATCGAGACTATAAGTCCTATGCGCATCACCCATGATTTTAACCTTCTGTGTTGACTTTGTCGTGCTCTAATGGTTGATAATTCTACAAAATGTGAAGACAAAAAGATTTGTTAGCCGAATTCATGAAAAACTCCATGAAAACTCTGCACCATCTTGTTAGAATCCTTCCTTCTCAAGCTCATGCGTTCACTGATATTCAACACACACTAATGCGCGATGTTAATTTTTAACTTGTACTCCATGTATCAGTGATGCATATGCAACACAACTTTTTCCTGCACAGTCCCAAACCTTTATTCTCCACACCTACTCACCATTGTTTACTACACAGTTGTAGTGTCGCACTCCATAATATCACAAACTTAGCAAGAGCATTTGTGCATTCTTACTTGATGGGCACCATGGCCACACTGAATATCCAAATTCAACCATTTTCCAGTCCGAATTTTTTCTTAAGTATAACTCAACTCATGCAAGCTTCAGTGTTGAAACGGAAGCTCTGCAACTTCTTGTTGACTTCTGGCCCATACAACTCCACCGTTGAACCAATAGCTCTGATACCAATTTGTAATGTCCCCGACCACCCCATGCTGGGCCACGTCACACACTTCTTCCAAAGTAAGCTCTGATACCACTTTGTAACGTCCCCAACCACCCTAGGCTCAACCATGTCACACAACCTCAACCTTTGTAAGCTCCAAGTCAACCAAACTATAACATCCCTAGCATACAATTGAGCAATGTTACTCTAAAATTTCACTGCACAGATTCTATTCCACACATAAGTCTGTGCAGTATCACATGAAGTAACACGCTCAACCCAAACTTGAGTCGTGCCACACAACTTATAACAATGAAAGCATCATTCTCTTTTTAACACAACCTTAAGCAACGTAATTAACTCTAACAATTGTGTGCACAACATACTGACCACACAGTACAATTGTGTGCACAACCATCTTGGCGTCATGCGCCAATTCTGATTTTGTTGTGTGCAGAGTCTATTACCTTGGATGCACACACAAATTCCAGTCTCCTGTGCATGCATATTACCTTCCTGCACACCCAACTACCCAATCCTCTTCTTGAAGACTCATAACCAAAATCACAAGTTTAACTTAACAAGCGAGGCTATAAGCACCATATTCACAAGTACAAGCAACATTGAACAAAATAACAACAATTACTTATATGCATCTACATACAAGAATTAATCCATATCAAGTATAGACAAATATGCAAACAGTAAACAAGACAAGCACATAAAGAACACGTATCTTTTAAGAAAGTCACCAACGACACACATGACTCAGACGTTCCTCCCAACTATAGACTTTGTTTCTCATAAGCTTTTAGCAACAGGTCACCCCCGAGTTGGGGCTTAACTCCACCAAGGTAAAAGGGTTCCTAGTGACAAGCTAAGGTATGAAACGCAACAAAATTTCTTAGTCCAAAGTGCCCGCTATTGCAACTAGCTCACAATCCCTCATTCTCCACACACATGTCACACCCAAGGAAGTCTGCCCCTTCTCTCCTCAACGATCCTTTGGCTGACCCACTTCCCTTCCTAGGGTTACCATCAACATGTCAGACATGAAGTTTCTGAGCCCTGTGACTAATGCTCATCACACGAGGGAACAACTCTTGGCAAAACTCTCACATGGAGAGTATGCCCATGAGTTTGACAACCACTCCACAACAACGAATCTATCACCCAAAGAGACTATTCATGGTCTGTCAACCTGACTCCTCGACAATAGAACTTATGGTTACGACCCCACAACTCCCTGCAAGCTTCTCTGGGCAGATAAGGTAATAATCAAATTTTCTATACAGTCTAACCCCCTTCTTCTCATGAGAGTCTGCTACATCAATTATCCCTGAATAATCAATAATTCAATAATGCACAAATACACTAAATCCAACAATATATATTGCATGCCTTCCACTTGACACTCGACATGTTCAAAAGTAGCTTTAAGCCACTTGGTGATTTGTTCCCTACCCCCGAGAACTTAGGATAAAATAATTATCTAACATTACACTTTTCCAAAAATATTATTAAAATATTCCCCAAGACTTGCGACTCACCCCATTGTCCCTTTATTCCGGTGGAGTTGGCCCCCCATCTCTTTTTCGTCTGACTCTATCTACGTGCAACGATGCAATATTATATTATTAACCATTATTATATTTACATGGACAGACACACTGGCCTATCTGTGTCCAGGTTCACCAGCCTCATAATCACATAGGCCCTTTGGCCTCAAAACACATACACAAATATATATATATATAACAAATCTGCGCACTTCCAGGTCATTAATATGCACTTACCCAAGTGTGTGCAACATAGTGCAATGTGCGCACTTGCCCAGATGCATATGCATCTACCTAAGTAGTGCAACATAGTGCAACAACAGACTCTTGCCTGTGACATATATATATATATATATATATATATATATATATATATATATATATATATATAACAACTGCAGCACTTCCGTGTCATTAATACACTTACCTGGGTGTGTGTAATATATGTAATAAAAGTATCTGCCTTTAAGCATTGGTGCACTTCCAGGTCATTAATATGCACTTACCCAAGTGTGTGCAACATAGTGCAATGTGCGCACTTGCCCAAGTGCGCACAACACATAAACTGTGTGCACCTTGTCTTGATAGCACTTCTTCACGCACTACTCAAATGCGTGCAACACCAAAACTAGGTGCTAATGACTCACCAACCTAAATGCACATTACATTTATACTTGGTTCCAATGGCTCACCAACCTATATGTACATTTACAAAGGGTTTTGGATCAAGGACATTACAAATATTCAATGGGCCCAAACACAATGTTACACACATAGCCATCGACCTATGCTTGACTGCATGGCTTTGTAAAACTATTCATGGATTCAGTTGGGCCATTTTTTAAAATTTATGAACATCACTTTCACCTTTTAGGCTTCTTGTAGAGACCTCAGGTAGGTTGTGGTTTAAAGATATAGAGAATATATTGCAAAATTGGGGTGTTTTGCAAAAATGGAAGAAGGTTTAGTTAAAGAAAGAGTTTGGTGGTGGTTAGTAGTCTGGAAGTTAGAGTGTGCTTAAAACCTACAATTTTCCTATGGTTAGCCTTAGATGACAAAATCTTGACCTGAGAAAATTGCCAAAAGAGGAACATGCAAGGCCTAGGAAAATGTACTTTATGCAAGGGATGTAGAGAAAGTGTTGATCACTTGTTTTTTTCTTGTACTTTCTCTAGAGCAATTTGGTTATAAATTATTTATATTTCAAGTGGTAAAAACAAGTCGGAGCATAGGACCTTGGTAGTTGCCTTCACTCTTGGATTATAGATAAGTTTGAAATATACTCATAGTAAAACTTGATAGATCAAAGAGAGAATAAACCATAGACTTTAGAAAAATAACCTTAAACTTCAAAGGTACCAACACATCCACCATGGACAATACTAGAATATAGAGAGAATAATCTTGAAGGTAGGGTAACACCATCAATTACTCCTTATGGAATAAATCACTCCACAAACCATGCTTGCTACAAAACAATACATCCAACACACTCTCCAATATAATGGTAGCCATGCGTATTTATACTTTCTCATGAGTATTCCTAGGGGTTTATTCCAACTACCCCTTATTATTATGTCATTTCATTTTAATTACATAATGGGCCTATTTATTACCCATTAATTACCATTTGGGCCTATTCCATGATTATCGCACTACATTCATTATACCCTTGGGTGTCTCCCTAGGTACCCCATATTATCCTCCCTACATGCTAGCACTTGGTAAATTTTTGGGCTGAAGAGAAATGACCTACCAAGGTAACCTACAAACCAACTTTAAGACTGGAAACTAGCCTTTCCAATCTAGAGAGGGCTCTCTCTGAAACTTGGTCTCTAATAGATAATAGCTTTGGATTGATGGCTAGATTTATATGCTTGAGGAAGTTTTTTCTGGTTTTGCTAGCAAGAAAATATAGTACCTTTGGGCTATGGAGTCAACCTCCTGAAAATGAGAGAAATCAATGACTGGTAAGGGAAACTTTAAGAGGATAAAGGATAAATAGGAAATGGTCTTTTAGTTTCAATATCGTTGTGTATGGCGGAAGAAAGGAGGAACATAAAGCAAAGCAAAGCACCATTAAATATGAATTTTAACTTAACTTGGAAGAAAAACACAGAGTTTAAATGGTTGAGTCTAAAGCACCGTGAGATGAATTTTAAACCCCTTAAATATTTCCAATTTCAACAAGTGAAACAAACATGAATTTGCAGGAAACATGAAGTACATACAAAGATAAGATCACAATACATCGAACCACCACCAAATCTTTTCATCAAAACTTCAAGACCTCTGCATTATATTTCCATCAGATTCCAAAAATTACATTCAAGAGTCCTCTATCTACACTACTTTTCCAACCTGGCTTACATTGAAAAGATACAATATATAGAAAAGTAACGCCCTCTTGGGTTGCTATGCTTGAACTACTTTCCCCTATAATCCAGGATTTAGTTACTTTCCCCCCAGGACAACCTTTTCAATAGAGTTTACTAAATATATAAACCCGACTGTGCCCAATCATAACATAACCGACACATTTGTTTCAATCATTTGGTCATGAGTAAGATTCGACCATTAGGTTGCAATAAATCAACATTTTCTTTCAAGGGGTGCCCGAATAATCAAGCGTCTTGTTGGAAACTCTGGCACCTTTGTAAAACGGACTCTGGTTGTTGCTGCATGATCATTGGCTGTAGCATGCACGTCGCGAGTTTGTGTAGTAGACGTCTGTTTGTGGTCGCTCGTGCAACTCCAGGTGGCAACAACGGTTGGGGGACCATGCATCTCTTTCAAAACTGGCATGCGTTTCATTTATACCTGCCCTTCTTAGTAGGTAAGTTTACAACATCTGCGCAATGAATATTCACTGCACGGATGCCACGTTAGACTTCTTGTTTATGTAAGAAAACAAGATATGCGCAGAGGAAGATTCCATGCCATGATCCAAAAATACAAAAATGGGGTTGTCTTACTCACGCCTCCGGCCTCACCTGCAACCTTAAAACTCTGAGCGTTTTTCTTAAAGACCAGTTCTGTTTGCTTAAACTCTTCACATGTCTCCACAAAACTGAATTCTTTTCAGTTTTAATTGAGCATTGGCGAGAGCTACACATGCATTGTCAATGACTAGTCTGCACTCTTTGATATGCTCTATGATTTTCTCTTTTGATACCCTTTGTTCCTTCCAAAGCTGAATAATTACATCTTGTGCCTCTCTGAGTTTTTTTTTGAGGGAATTTACATTCCCTCCTCTCGTTGTGGGCGAGGTAGGGGGTAATTGACTTATTCGACTCTGTGAAGCTGGTGTCTAGATGGTTCTTTCTGCTAGATGTATTCTCAATTCTCTGCATTATTGATAAAGTTGGGCAACAGTGTGTTGCGTTTGTTTCAATTGTTGCGACCACTCCTGAAAATTTACATTTTCATCACCTGACTTCCCCTGCCTTTCCTCAATTCCCTTGCTCGCACTTTCAATAGGCTCTAGCTGAACGGTGCGCATGGGAAATCTCTTGGTAGAGACTTGGTGTGCGGTTTACTGGGAGTTTGGATCTCCTAAGTTTTATTAATCAACCTCGGCCTGCCTCTCTTTCGGGATGTTGGCTGACGGGACGACGAGTCTTATATTTCTTTTCCTTTTCTTTTTTCTGTGGCATCTTCCTTTCTCACCCCTGCACTGTGGAGTGTTGTTTCCCTTGCAGATAGAGGAATGTCTCCTTTTCGGTCTCTGGGGATGTTAGCCAAAATCATAAATGAATCCCAATCCTTGTTCAAATGTCTCAATTCTTCAACCACTAACAACTTGATTAATGAAAAATGGGATAAATGGTTTTCCGGCTGATCAGTCTTGGCCTGGACGTTGTCTGCCATCTTTCCCAAGCTCTGACACAAGAATAAAGGTAGATTCAAGGGGTTTTCCCTGTGAAGTGCATCAGTAACCTGATGTGATGCGGATACACCCTGTCGAACCTTCCTTTAGAGGTGAAATATCTTCTGATCACCTTTAGAAGTTTGTCGAAAGGTTGCAGGAGGTACTGGGTTGGAATGTCGGCTCCAATTTTCCTATTAGACATCCAGGCTTGATGAAGTCCTGATAACACAAAATGTCTAAAGGCATGCCTTTAAACCATTTTTCTCCGCATGGAGGGATCTCCGTCGCAACTGACAAAGTTTCCTCTGTCACTCGGAAAGTGATTCCTGCAATTGTCACGTTGACCTTAGTAAAATTTAGGGCGAACTGCTCATTCAGCTTCGCATTATATCCTTTGATCCTTCGCAGAAGCACATACATCTAGCTTGTTCAAAATATGCCCTGATTGTCGAGTCTTCATTTATTAACTCGAGGTCCTGAGGTTTAGGCCTCACGACCCTGCCACTTCTCTCCTTCTTTCTTATGCTTTGGGACACTGTCATGATGCTAGTATATCTTTATCTCATGCACGCGGTAATGAACTATGATACCCTCTCTGCGCGAAAAATAAGAATGACGAACTTTGCAGAGATTGCAAGAAAAGGCAGTAAAATAAATCTTTGCGCGACAAACAAAACCAGGCACAAAAAATCCGTGGCGCGGCTGTAAAGCGGGACGAAAAATTCCGGCGCAGTGGGGAAACTCAAAGCGATAGAAAATAACAAGAGGAGACTTGGCGCGGTAGAGAATTGTGACGGGAAATTCCAGCGCAGTGGAAAAATTGGGCATGGTAGCAAAGTACGACGATAAAATTGTGGCACCGGGGAAAACTAGGCATGGTAGCAAAGTACTGGGAAACTTGGCGCAAGACAAACAATTTTGGCGGAGTGAGAAAGTCGGCATGGCAAGAGGAAATTCCAAAAGAAAAAGGTTGACTACGAGAAGAAATAATTTGCCCAAAACGCTAGTTTGCAGCGAGCTCCAAAAGACTTTAAGAAATGACTGAAAACAATGGAGGAGACGTGGCAAAGTCGAATCAATGGACTTACAACACGACTGGTAGCAAATAACCTTCACGCAGCGAAGGGCTCCAGAGCTTGCTGAAAAAACTACAGATAATGCACAAACTGTGAAAGTAAAGGATAGACATGCAAGGTGACCAGTATTTATGTTTGAATGGATAAGGGATGAAATCATGGAAGAGGACGATAAATCCATGGCGACGAGAAGTTTGAAAGCAGGTTGAATATTTGCACAACAAACTCGTGTGACGGGTACACTTTGAAGTGTGCAAATTACAAACGATAAGAGTGTCGTGATTTTTCACCTTTCCGACTTCATGATTAGGTAATGATGTTCATCATATCTTTCGACATGACCTTTATCCCAACCACTTGACTCGATTTTTGGCACGTAAATTCCCCTTTTTTGACATGACTCGATATTTAGGGAACGAGAGCTTTACAAATTGTACATGACTAATCATTACGCCATTTCCCAACTCTAATGGCCAGACCCGCTACTTGTTGATTTTGAACCATGCTTTATTTATTCATTGAACTTACATGCTTTGATGCACGAACTATGACTCATCTGGGAATAACTCTAATTGCAAAAATGACGGTGCTAACAACTAGCTCCAATTGGGATGCTATCCTCCAAGTGAGGTAGCAAAGAACAACAGACCAAGTGCATGACCATCAGGTTTTATTTGACTTAAAGACTCTAAAATGACGAAACAAACTCATTTCCAGATCCTCTTGCACAACTATGACTAAACTTAGCATAAACTTAGGGCCTTCACTTTGGGCTTCAATTTTCTGCTGACTGTTGACTCGAAATGCTTTTTCTGAAAATAAAAATGATTATTTACAATGACATGAAGGGACTGAAAAAATTTGCTAAACAAGATAATGTTTGAGAAACCTGCCATTGACAGCCCCCCCACCAATGAGATCTCCATTAAGCTCTTGCAAAAAATAAGCATTGTTCCCATGGTACGCAACAATCTTGAATGGACCCATCCAAATATGATCAAATTTCCCATGCCTCCCTCTATCTTTGTTTCTTGCATCCCACTTTAGTACCAAATCATTCACCTTAAAATCATCTTCTTTGGCATGTCTATCGAAAATTCTTTTCATTTTGTCTTGGTGTAGCTGTGATTTATTGAAGACCTGTTCTCTCATTTGTTGCGCATGGACCAATTGGTTTATTCTCCTTTGAGCGTCGTTTGATTCAACTTCTTGCTCTTGCAACAACCTTCTTACTGGAAATCCTAATGAGGTAGGAAAAATTGCCTCTGTACCATATACAATCTGAAAAGGTGATGTGGAGATAGAGTTTTTAGTGGTGATTTTGTCAGCCCATAATGCATAGATAAGATATTTGTGGCAAGCTTTCTTGTTTTCCTGCAAAAGCTTCTTAATAATCCTCGTCAATATTTTGTTAGACAATTCAACCAACCCATTACCCTGTGGGTAATAAGTTGTGGAATGGCCCAAAGTTATGTTATAGTCACTACATCATTTCTCCACCTTCTTAGATTTGAATGCCAATGCATTTTCAATGATGATCTTGACTAGAACACCAAATCTAGACAAGATATTACTCTCTAAAAATTGAATGATGACAGTATCAATAGCTTTCCTTGTGGGGACCGCTTCAATCCATTTGGTGAAGTAGTATATGGTTGTCAGTATCCACCTATGCTGAGCTGAGGATGGCGGATGGATTTCTCCTATAAAGTCAAGGCCCCATTGCATAAATGGTGCTTCAACATAGATAGGTTTTAAAGGTAGGGCCCACAACTTTCTTTTCCCATCAAATATATAGCATTCATGGAAGTTAGAAACTTCCTTGTATACATCAGAAAAAATATTAGGCCAATAGAACCCCGCCCTCAATATTTTGTGCGCAATGATCTTCCAATAATGATGCCCCCCACCGTCACCTTTGTGAAACTCTTTAATCACCTTTTTCATTTCTTCCTCCAACAAACAATTTAGTAACATCCCACCCGAATCTTTCCAATACAGAGAATTGTCCAGAATGCAAAACTTTGTTGCTTTTAACTTCGAGAATCTGGCTTTGGTTTAGCTCAATCTGGGAGGGGCTTGTAAGTTTCTTAACATGTAACAACATCAACATACCAATGAGAATCAATGAACTTCTAGGATATCTGTGAGACTGCTTCTTCTTATGAAATTTCCGACAAATTAACAATAAAATCGATTCCCAAAACATCACAATTTGACTGCGCCATTAATTTTGCGAGACCTTGACCCTTAATGAGTTTTGTAGGCTTGATTTCGAGGTCATACTCCAACATTACTGCTATCCATTTTCCCCTTCTCCCTTCAGGATCAGGCCGAGTCAAAATATCCTTTATAGAATTGTTAGGCACATAAGCATTGACATGGGAACGAAATATATAAGTTATGAATTCTTTAAGGGCCTTCACTAAGGAATATGCTTGTTTTTCCATGATGTCATACCTCGGTGGGGAGTCTCTCAATGTCCTACTGAAATAAGCTATGGGTTTTTCAAATTTTCGATCATCCTTTTGCAACAAAACGCCATCAATGGTGTGTTCTGAGGCAAAGGAAAATAAGATAAAATCTTTTGCAAAATTCGGGTTGGCTAACACTGTAGCTTTGGTTAGCACCACTTTAATATCTTCAAATGAATTCCTAGCTTCAAGGACCATTTTATTTCATTGCCTTTCTTGACCATAATTGTGATATACTTTATGATCTCAACCAAGTTGGAAATGAACCTCCTCAAAAAATTTACTTTTCCTAGGAAAGACTGTACCTCTTTCTTGCTTCTCGGAGTGCAAATATTTAGAATTGCTTCCACTCTGTTGGGATCTATTTCTATGCCTTCTTTTGAAATGATATGTCCAAGCAATCTTCCTTCTTGCATTCCAAAGTTTGTTTTTTTTGGATTTAACGATATGCCAAACTTTCTACATTTCTAGAAAAGATTTCTTAGATGTTCGAGATGTTGATTATCGAAATCTGAAAAGACATTGATATCATCCAAGTAAATCACAATAAAATTATCCTTCTCATCGAAAAAGGCTATGTCCATTCCCCTTTGGAGATTCGCTCCAACATTCATAAGCCCAAAAGGCATTTTTGCATACATGAAAGTGCCCTAAGGTGTTGTAAACGTTGTCTTCTCTTAGTCATCAAGATGCAGCATAATTTGGTTGTATCTAGAAAAACCATCAAGCATTGACATATTCTAAGATCCCACCACCTTTTGCAGGATGTAATCCATCTTAGGAAGTGGATAATTGTCTTTGAGAGACACCCTGTTTAGATTCTAAAAATCTACACATAATCTTATCTCACCACTTGTTTTTTTCTGACAGGCACAAGGTTAACCACCCACTTGGAAAATCTTAAGGACACAATAATCTTGGCATCAAACAGTCTCCTCACCTATTTTTCAATCAATGGAAACAACATATGATTGATTCTTCTCAACTTTTGCTTGAAAGGTTTGTGATCATCCTTGATAGGAATTACATCTTGAATTACCTTAGTATCATAGACCTTCAAATCTTCATAACTGCATGCAAAGTCATCATGGAAGTCTTTCATAAGGCTGATATACCTCTACTTGATTTTTGGACTGAGCGTTTTTTTACAGTCTGATGATCTTGGGATCTTATTGAGTTCCAATGTTGCAATCTTCTATATCATCATCATTCATAGTGATTTTAGGATTTCTGGCTACATTATTGATGTCAAAAAGCTTTTCCAATGGAACCAAGCCTTTAAGAATAATGTTATTTTTCAGCTGCACTATATCTCTTCCAACAATCTGATTCTGAGAAAGGTCATTATTTTTTAACACAACTGCGTCTTCATTCACTTATCATCAATATTTACATTAGCAAACTCATCACTCATTTGAATGAATATTTCTACCCGTTTGTCGTCTTCAAACACTTGTCAATATTTAATGTTATTAGACACTATTGGCCTATGTTTGACCTCAATTTCATACTTCTTATTAGGAAAAATTGGAATTTTGAAAACCGAAGCTGAAGTAGCCAAAGCATCTGCAATTTGATTCCCCCCCCCAGGAAACTCTTCAAGTATATCAAGCACTAAATTTCTATATTCTCTTGATCTAGGATGCTTGGATTGATATATACCTTTTACCTGGTTAATGACAAGCTTAGAATCCCCATGTACAACTATCCTTCTAGCTCCCAATTCTTTTAAAGTCTTCAAACCGAAAATCAATGCCTCATATTCTGCCATATTATTTGTACAATCGAAAGCGAGCTTGTAAGAACATAGTTTTTTACCCACCTTGGGAGGGTTAATCCACACACTAGCTCCAACTCCTTCCCTGCTAACAGCTCCATCAAAACTCATATTCCACATTTCATCCTCTGCACTGTTTCATTGATCTGTAATTTCCTTTGTTGGATGTTCAGATTTGTCTTTGATAGCCATGACAATTGTTCGCTTCCCCTCTTCAAAACTCAAGGTACTATAGAAAATAGATGAACCAATTTCAGTGTCAACCGAGTAAATATGATGATTATTTGGTTGAGTTTTACTGCTCACCGTGTACTTGAGCAACACTTCTCTGTACAACCTCCTTTTTTGGCCAAAAACAAGAATAATAGCATATGACATGTCCATTTGCAAGGATCCTTTCAACTTTGCAGCCCAAGATCTAGATAACAACATGCCAAATTTTGGAGGGATGTCGACAACAACCATGTCCATGATCAAATTTTTCGATGGTATTTGAGACAATGATACAACAAAATCTTTGATCAAAACTAAGCATTTCACCTTCCTTGAGTCAAAAGAGAAAAGATCCTTATAGGGTCTTCTAATGTCTAGGCCCAACTCATCCATGACCACCTTGGGCATGAGATTATGTGATGCTCCTAAATCTAACATGGTATTATGTAAAGTCATGTTATGAATTTTAAGGCTAACATAGAAAGGAGGAACATCATCAACATTGCCACTCTCTTCTGCGCGCGGGCCAAACAAGATAGCATGGTGATCATCTTGTATGTTCAAGGTGTCAAGGGCTTCTTCCATTTCTAGCATTTTAATGATCTGATTTATTTATTCTCCATTCTTGATCAGCTCATTAAACAGAACATAAATTTTGATTTTGTCCATTTCACTTTCAAAATTAAAGGACACAAAGCTTTTTCTACCTCTTTGATGATCGTTTCCTTTCTTGCCTCAGGTGTTTTCTTTGAGGGTTCTTCCTTTGATTTTCCTTTCTCTGTTACATCCCTTACTGAATTATCTTTCTTCGGTTGGCTTGAAGAAGGGGTATTTGTTTGAAGTTCTCCTATAGGATTCACCTTTGGAAGATTTGCATGCACCTTTTTACTTCTAAGGTTATATTGCTTCTGAAACTGCATAATAACATTGTGGTATCCTTTCCTAAACTCTTATGTTTACGATGACAACATATCATCATTCTCCTGCATAAACTTGTCATTTGCATCCATAAATTAATCATGCTCTCCTTTTGTTAAGAACATGTGTGTTTATGTATTGTCACAACAATGCATCTCGTCTTCAATTATTTGATCAAAATATTCATTTGCATAGTTGTTTTGGAAAGGAGGTTTTATTTTTTGATCACCTTGATCTCTCTGGTCTCTTTGCCTGATCTGTGGAATTGGGTCTCTTATAAAATTTTGATTTTTAGGTTGAAAAACAGTTTTCTCCATGGTGGCAGGCTTGTTTTCCACGGACATCCTCTCCATGAGTCCTTCCATAGTCTTCATCATCAAGTCAATTTTTTCATCTCATGATTGAGACGTAGAGGGTTGTGCTTCCCCTTGGACCTTCTTCACACTTCTGTCAAGATTATGCTTGATCTTCCCTGATGCCATCAAATTTACTTCTACTTCAATTGCGTCACTCATCATATCATCTAATGTATTAGATTTTTTTTCTCTTAACAACAAGGCAAAGTTGTTGTCAAAAGAATCAACATATCGAAGTTAGGCAGCTTCGGGAAGAGGTTTGAGTTCTGTGGGAATTGAATTATAGACTTTCATAAATATGGTTGAGAACTCTTGCACTGTTTCATTTGGTGATCTTTTTATATTATTGTACTAAGTTAGTAACTAAAGAGGATTCTTTTTATCACCCCACATGGCAAGAAAAAGTGTTTCAAAAGCTGCAAAATCAGGGATACTCATTGTTGGAAGAGATTTGAACCATTTTCTGAGCTCACCCGAGAGACTCTGCGCAAACAATTTCGTCTTTGCATCCTCATAATCTACCTCTTCCAGGTCGACAAGGTCATTAAACTAATCTAAGTGTTTTTGAGCCAAAACATTCCTTCAAGATCATATAATTTAATTCTCTGATTATAATTATGAGGCAAATCATGTAATTGGGTCGGCAAGGCGAGAGGGGAGAATCTAGCGACCATGACTCTAGGAGGAATTTGAACTGGTTGGTCGGTATCAAAGATTGGAACTTCCTCTCATCGAAGATGATTTCATTCAAATAGGATTATGATCTGGATCTAAACAGGGCTTGTTCAAATAATAAATCGAATTCAAGGTCGTCAATTCTTTTTACCCCATCTTTAGGCAAAGATAGGTTCTTGTCCAGGTAACATACAAGGTCCGTTATCCTTTCCTTTCTTTTGTGCAGAAGTTTTTCAGGATCAGACACGGATGCTGCAGGCTTTGAATCAGGGTTCGCTTTAGTGTAAACTTTCTTAGGAGCCAAGATTTATGATTCAGACTACTCTATGCTACTGATATTATTCAATGAAGTCGCTAGGGTAAGATAAGCTTCAACCAATATAGGTGTTTGATTCATTGTTACCCCCATGAATCAAATCTACAACTTTAGTCGTTTTACCAAGGGAAGTTTTCAATTCCGTCCCCGACAACGGTGCCAAGATGTTAGCACTTGGTAAATTATTGGGCTGAAGAGAAACGACCTACCAAGGTAACCTACAAACCAACTTTAAGACTGGAAACTAGCCTTTCCAATCTAGAGAGGGCTCTCTTTGAAACTTGGTCTCTAATAGATAATAACTTTGGATTGATGGCTAGATTTATATGCTTGAGGAAGCTTTTTCTGGTTTCGCTGGCAAGGAAATATAGTACCTTTGGGATATGGAGTCAACCTCATGAAAACGAGAGAAATCAAAGACTAGTAAGGGAAACTTTGAGAGGATAAAAGCTAAATAGGAAATGGTTTTTCAGTTTCAATATCGTTGTGTATGGCGGAAGAAAGGAGGAACATAAAGCAAATCAGAGCACCATTAAAGATGAATTCCAACTTGACTTAGAAGAAAAAAACAAAGTTTAAATGGTTGGGTCTAAAGCATCGCGAGATGAATTTTAAACCCCTTAAATATTTTCAATTTAAACAAGTGAAACATACATGAATTTGCAGGAAACAAGAAGTACATACGAAGATAGGATCACAATACATCGAACCACCACCATTCGAATCTTTTCATCGAAGCTTCAGGACCTCTACATTATATTTCCATTAGATTCCAAAGATTACATTCAAGAGTCCTCTGTCTACACTACTTTGCCAACATGGCTTACATTGAAGAGATACAATATATAGAAAACTAATGCCCTCTTGGGCTGCTATGCTCGAACTACTTTCCCCTAGAATCCCAGATTCGGTTACTTCCCTCCGGGAAAACCTTTTCAACAAAGTTTACCAAAAATAGAAACTCTACTGCTCCCAATCATAACATAACCGACACATATGTTTCAATGATTTGGTCATGAGTAATATTTGGCCATCGGGTTGTAATAAATCGACGTTTTCTTTCAAGGGGGGCTCGAATAATCGAGCGTCCTATTGGAAACTCTGACACCTTTATAAAACAAACTCTGGTTGTTGTTGTGCAATCACTGGCTATAGCATGCACGTGGCGAGCTTGTGTAGCAGACGCCCGTTTGCGGTCACTCGTGCAACTCCAGGTGGCAGCTACGGTTGGGGGACCATGCATCTCTTTCAAAACTGGCATGTGTTTTATTTATACCTACCCTTCTTAGTAGGTAAGTTTACAACATATGCGCAACGAATATTCATCACATGGGTGTCGTGTCAGACTTCTTGTAAATGTAAGAAAACCGAATATGCGCAAAGGAAGATTCCATGCCATGATCCAAAAAGACAAAAATGGGGTTGTCTTACTCATGCCTTCAGCCTCACCTGCAACCTTAAAACTTTGAGCGTTTTTCTTAAAGACCAATTTCCTTTGCTTAAACTCTTCACCTATCTCCACAAAACCACGTTTCTTTTCAATTTTGACTGAGCATTGGCGAGAGTTGCACGGGCATTGTCAATGGTTGGTCTGCACTCTTTGAAATGTTCTGTGATTTTCTCTTCTGACACCCTTTGTTCCTCCCAAAGCTGAATAATTACATCTTGTGCTTCTCTAAGCTATTTTTTGAGCTAATTTTCATTCCCTCCTCTCGTTGTGGGTGAGGTAGGGGGTAATTGACATGTTCGGCTCTACGAAGATGGTGTCTCAATGGTTCTTTCTGCTAGATGTTTTCTCAATTCCTTGCATTCTTGATAAAGTTGGGCAATAACGTGTTGTGCTTGTTTCAGTTGCTGCGACATCTCCTGAACATTTACATTTTCATCACCTGACTTCCCCTGCCTTTCCTCAATTCCCTTTCTCGCACTTCAACAGGATCTAGCTGAACGATGCGCATGGGAAATATCTTGGCATCAGGCTTGGTGCACGGTTTACTAGGAGTTTGCATCTCCTCAGTTTTATTAATCAACCTCAGCCTGCCTCTCTTCCGGGATGTTGGTTGATGGGACGACGAGTCTTCTATTTCATTTCCCTTTCTTTTTCTCATGACATCTTCCTTTCTTACCCTTGCACTATGGAGTGTTGTTTCCTTTGCAGATAAAAGAATGTCTCCTTTGGGGTCTCTGGGGATGTTAGCCAAAATCATAAATGAATCCATGTCCTTGTGCAAATGTCTCAATTATTCAACCACTAACAACTTGATTAATGAAAAATGGGATAGATAGTTTCCTGGATGATCAATCTTGGCCTGGACGCTATCTGCCATCTTTCCCAAGCTCCGACACAAGAAGAAAGGTAGATTCAAGGGGTTTTCCCCTGTGAAGTGCATCAATAACCTGATGTGATGCAGATACACCCTGTCAAACCTTCCTTCAGAGGTGAAATATCTTCTGATCACCTTTAGAAGTTTGTCGAAAGGCTGCAGGAGGTATTGGCTTGGAATGTCGGCTCCAATTTTCCATTTTAGACATTCAGGCTTGATGAATTCCTTATAACACAAAATGTCTAAAGGCATGCCTTTAAACCATTTTTCTCCATGCGAAGGGATCTCCATCGCAGCTAACAAAGTTTCCTCCATCACTCGAAAAGTGATTCCCGCAATTGTCGTACTGAGCCCAGTAAAATTTAGGGCGAACTGCTCAGCCATCTTCACATCATATCGTTTTATCCTTTCGCATAAGCGCATACATCAGACTTTCTCAAAAGATGCCCTGATTGTCTGGTCTTCATTTATTAACTCTAGGTTCTGAGGTTTAGAGCTCATGGCCCTGCCACTTCTCGCCTTCTTTCTTATGCTTTGGGACACTGCCATGATGCTAGTATATATTTATCTAACACGCGCGGTAATGAACTGTGATACCCTCTTTGCACAACAAATAAGAATGACGAATTTGCAGAGATTGTAAGAAAAGACAGTAAAATAAATCTTTGCAGGGCAAACAAAATCAGCCACATAAAATTCATGGCGTGGTCGTAAAGTGGGACAAAAAAATTCGACACGGTGTGGAAACTCAGCACGGTATCAAATAGCAAGAAGAGACTTGGCACGGTAGGGAATTGTGATGGGAAATTCTGGCACAGTGGAAAAAATGTGCAGAGTAGCAAAGTACAACGGAAAAATTGAGGTGTGGGGAAAACTAGGCATGGTAGCAAAGTACTGGGAGACTTGGTGTGAGACAAGAAATTTCGGCGTAGTGAGAAAGTTGGCACGGTAGGAGGAAATTTCAAAAGAAAAAGGCTGAATGTGAGAAGAAACAATTTTCCCAAAACGCTAGTTTGCAGCCAGCTCCAAAAGACTTTAAGAAATGATTGAAAACAATGAAGGAGATGCAACAAAATCAAATCAACAGACTTACAACATGACTGGAAACAAATAACCTTCACGCAGCGAAGGGCTTCAGAGCTTGTTGAAAAAACTACAGATAACACACAAACTCTTAAAGTGAAGGAGAGGCATGCAGGGTGACCAATATTTATGCTTGAATGGATAAGGGATGAAATCATGGAAGAAGACAATAAATCCATGGCAATGAGAAGTTTGAAAGCAGGTTGAAGATTTGCGCAACAAACTCATGTGACGAGTACACTTTGAAGTGTGCAAAGTACAAATGATAGGAGTGCCATGATTTTTCACCTTTCTGACTTGATGATTAGGTAATGATGTTCATCATATCCTTCGACGTGACCTTTATCCCAACCACTTGGCTTGATTTTTGGCACGTAAATTCCCCTTTTTTGACATGACTCGATATTTAGGGAAAGGGACCCTTACAAATCACACATGACTAATCATTACGCCCTTTCCCGACTCTAATGACCAGACTCGCTACTTGATGATTTCAAACCATTACTTATTTAGTCACTGACCTTACACACTTTGATGCACGAACTATGACTCATCTAGGACTAACTCTAACTGCAAAAATGACGGTGCTAACACTACGTACATTACATTCCATCCCCCTTTACTAGTTTTTTCCTTGAAACATTAGAGTAAGCCATATAATATGATCTACTAAACGATGTAGTCAGCTGGTACCATGCACGAGCATCCATCCATCCTAGTGAAACGTTGACATGGGGTTCAACTGTGGCCTTTCCTCCTCAATATTGATTTTCTTTTCTACTTGGGGTCCATGTCTTTGTCTTGCTACTCTGATATCCCCATGCAGTCCTCCATGTGCCTCCATGTTGGTTCCCTTTCAAGATCCATGTTGATCCATAATAAATTTGTTGATGTTCATGCTCTTTCCTCGACAACTGTTGTTTCTCTAAGTGGTGGGAGTGGTGATATACACCAACCTTAGCTATTAGTTATTCTTTCTTTGACTCTTCAACATGTGGTTCCTTAGCTTCTTCTTCCTTTTTATGTCCTTCCCAGGGCTTTTATTCAAGTGCTTATGTAGGATCTTCTTTTAGTTCAACCCCAGACTCTTTGTCCTATGTGTCATTAGGTATTATAATTAATTTCATTGCAAAGAATTCTTCAGGTGCCCCCTTTGGGCCCTTCTTGTTTAGTAAGAGAAATATCCTACAATGTAGTTTTCTTCTTTTTGTACCACAACGCCAAAAACTTCTTTTGCACATTAATATTAACTATATCAATTAAGTCCATCCAAGGATATCCGAAAACAACATCCATATCTATAGAATGAAAATATGAATGCAACACATATTTATCCATAGTAATCTTCAATTCTTTAAAATTTTTGACATTTTCACTCTTGACCTATGTGCTTTGAATATTATTTGTGGGAACTTACATTCTTTTAGCCAAATTAACATTGATGAAATTATGTTTGCTACTAGGGTTTATAGAAACAATGACATTCTCTTGTTGAATACATCCATGAACCTATACTGTGAAACCTGTGCATGAAAATTAACCCTTGGTGGTATCTTTATCTCTCCTCCTAGAACGAGACCACATGTCTAAAAATACTTGTTCAAAAGCTTCATTTGAAAGTACCTTTGTCTTGTTTAAGTTAGGAAAATCCTACCATATTGCAACTTTATCTTTTAAACCTGCATATAGCTCAAGTCTCCAATTCTTTTCCCAGAGATCCTTTACTCCTTTGATGTATTGTTCAATAGTAAGTCCATCATCTTTTTTAATAAAATACATCTTGCTTGTGAAAACTCCACAATATAACTATAATTTTAAAGGAAATAACTTACTTTTCAATGGGAGAATGGAGGGGAAATTGGATGACTGTAAAGAGTTTGATCTTGAAATAAAACCAACAAAAATAGTTAGAGGTCAGGGATTGTGTAAATTGGCCACATAGTCTCAAGATTTAACATGATTAGTTGAGTCTGGATGGGAAAATGAGTTGTATGTGTCTTCTAATGAAGTACTTTATGTCACAACCAATAGTTACTCTTGTTACTATGATCTTCTTATTTTATATATCACGGTGTGTGATTGGATCACTTGAATTCTAAAGGAAAAAGAGTGCTACGATTGGAATCTGCTCAGTATTATCTAAGAAATTCAATTTTATTTAGAAAAAAATATGGAGGATTATTAAGATGCCTAGAGAAAGATGATGCAAAAAAAAGTATTGAAGGATCTTCATGATGGTCCAGCTAGTGGGAATTTTGTAGGAGAAACCACAACCCATAAAATTATGAGGGAATGTTACTATTGGTCAACTTTATTTAGAGATGCCCATGCATATGTCAAGAAATGAAAGGTTTGTCAGTTAAGTGCAGGAAAGGAGAAGAAGGCATCTATCCCATTGCAGCCAGTAACCATTTATAGACCGTTTGAACAACGGGGAATAGATGTTATAGGGGAAATTAATCCACATTCTTCGAAATCGCACATATACATTTTAAAAACAATAGACTAGTTTACCTAACGGTCAAAATCCATTCCACTCAATCGAGTCAATGAAAAGGTAGTCATTCAGTTCTTGGAACAACATCTAATCACTAGGTTTGGGATGCCATCTGTGATTGTGCTTGATTACACTGCTATTTTTCTTCTACTCTTTTGACTGGATTTGTGCTTGAGAAAGGAATTATCCTTAGGTATTTTTCCGATTACCATCCATAGGGAAATGGCGTAGTAGAGTCTACAAATAAAAATTTAATTCGTATCTTAAAAAATATTGTTACTGAAAATCATAAGAATTGGCACAATGCTTTATATAATGCATTATGGGCTAACAGGGTGACCCCTAAGGAAGCTCTAGGAACATCTCCATATTTTCTTATTTATGGTCAGAAGACAATCTTACCAACAAATATTTATCACCCATCCTTGCAACTATCCCAGGCTTCCATAGGTCAACCTCTCGCTAGTATGCAACAATGCATTGACACCCTTCTCATGTTGGAAGAGGAAATGGAAAAGGATAAACAAAAATTCATTGTTCACCAACAACTGGTGAAAAGATGGTTTGACAAGCATAAAGCTAGAGATAGGAATTTTACAATGGGGGATCTAGTTTTGAAATGGAACAAAGTCAATGAACCTAAGGGAAAACACTCTAAATTTCATAATTTATGGCTTGGTTCTTACCAAGTAGCCGAGAATATTGGGTTTGACACATATCGATTGAAAATCTTGGGAGGTGAATTGGATTCTCTCCCTATAAATGGCCAGAGCCTCGAAATATATTTCACGTAGCTGCTCCATGGGAGTAGTTTTGTACCATAGGTTTTATTATGTTTTTCTTTGCTTTTATTTTTTTATTTCATGATTTTGGATTGATTGTTATCTTAGCATAATTCATTCTTGTTTTTCCTGCATGGATTCATAGGTTTTGGTAATTTGACAATAGTGTTGAGTTTTCATCTTTTGGAAAAACACGGTAAGACAGTTCTCATATATCATACCTTGTTGATTTGATACCAAAACTAAGGGAAATCAACTTTGAATAATAATAGAAGTTAGGAGATATTTGTAATTATATATATATATATATTATCCCGGGAAGAAACGCATTGCTTGATCTGTGGTCAAGAATTTCTGAAAGGTGAGATTATGGAAATAAGGAAAGTATGACTCATGATTTGTGGTAAAATCGATAAATACCAAGGAATAATGCTACTGAAAATACTAAGTATTGATTTAACTTATTCAATAACATGTATCATCCTCCTAAACTTAGATTCATATCCCATAATGGAAATGATTTTGGAAAAACACCATAATGGAAATAAAGTTACCTAGAGGTCATTAATTTAAAATTTCTCCAATTAGGGATGATATTAGATTTAATCTAGCTTGTAAAGCATGAATTATTGGTCAATGATAGAGAGGTTGGAAAATCAGACAAATCCCCATGATATTCCCTAGATTATATGCATATAGATTTATAAATAAATCTTGAGATTGATATGTTTTCTTGCTACGATATATTCAGAGAATCTGGTTTCATCCATTGAATCGCCATTTGTTGAGTACACAACACACCCTTATAAAATTTTGATAATTTTATGATGCCATTCCCTTTTCTGGTCATTTTTTCATTTTCTTATGCTTTAATTTTAAACTGCATTTTTGGTTTTCTTTACGTTTGGTTTTTTCTTTCATTTTGATTCATGTCTAAAAGATTAAGAAAACTCCAAAAAGAGCTCTCGTCTCGGCATATATAAAAAAGAAAAAGAAAAGAGGAAAATTAATTCAAAGAAGAGCTTAAAAACGTAGAAATTTCACGTGTCGATCAGACCATCGACGTCAGAGCACGTATAATCCAGCATAATACATAGGTCGATCCTAACGAAGGAAGTTAAGAAATCGTCGATTCATCATCGACATCGACAAACTTTCAAGTCAGTTTAGGTTGTAAATACCAATGTTTTTCGCCGACGCCGATTGAACCCATTGGGCGTCAGAGAAACTCATTATGTCTTAGACGAAAAGGGTCACGTGTCGATTACTGATGGGCATCGGGTGTCAGCACAAGCTCATATTGACAATGGATGGATAGAGAGTATTTGGTCTTAGCCAATACTGATGATCTATGAATTAAGCAGATCAACTTTAGTCGTCTGATAACAACGTCAATGGTTCTCAACCGTTAGAACCTCCAACATAAATGGTGACCGCCTCGAGAACCATACAGATCCACATCACCATGCCATGACATTGACCCTACACTCCCATGTCATCGACTGTACTTCATTTTTCCCCACGTCAACATGACACATGTATTGCCACATCATCGTACATAACAACATCACTTGCCACATTATCATACAAATATTGATAAATATGACAATGTGCACCGATGTAATAGAACGAATATGCTTGGAATATACCACTAGGGCTCAAGAGAAATATTGACAAAACATTCTTTGAAAAACGTCGATTAACACGAATTTCCGACCGTCGATGAGAGAAACAAAGCGTGCCAAAGAATCAAATTTTTGAAAGCATCGATGAACTAAAAGACGAAATAAATACATTTCGTCGGTCACTAAAATGTTTTGAATTCAGACATGACGAATTAATGGGGGAAATTAAACCTATAAATCCATAGGATCGTCACTATAACGATTAAGATTGAGTCTGCATTCGGCCATAGGACCCCATTTTTTAACACTCGTAGGTATTTTTTTGCTAGTTGTAACCAAAATCTTTGAGAATTCGTTGCAGTGAGGAATTGTGTCGAAGATTGATTGATTGTTTGAGTTTTTTATTGTATTTGGTCCTTTGTGTCTTCAAACCTGGTAAGTAACCTTTGTTTAAAATTCATTTTCAAATAAGTATTTGTTCATCATGTCAACGACTTAGTTTGATTTTGAAGTAGAATTAAGAAGCGATCAAGTATAGCATGATAATTGGTTGTTTTACAGGAAAATGTCGTCGATAAGGGATCTGCCCCATCAATCCCTGAAGACACCAGATCTGCCCCATCAATCCCTGAAGACACCAAGAAGGAAAAGCATGTAGTTGGGTGAATCATCAAGTCCCATGTTAGCAGAAGGAGCAGAGAAAGTAAAAAATGTGGAACCAATGATCAAAATTCCATTAAAAAAAGTTTTCATCTAGCCACTACTCTACAAGGATAGCGATCCTACCATAAGAACCAAGGTACTTCTTCCTTCTTGGAGTGGAATATAGATTTGAAGTTGGAATGTACCAAACGCAAGACCCCAAAGGTCTTATGCCTAAAAATGTTGAACCAGTTGTTGTGCATTCATTGTATGCCCATGAAAAATGGGATGACAAGGTTTTCACTAAAAATGCACAAAGTTGGATCGAGGTTCTTGAGAGAAAAGCTAAACCTAATCTTACTATTTTTAAAACACTCTATGTGGACAAACAAATAGATGTTGTGACACACACTGTTGTAGTTGTTGCCCAAGGTGCGACAACTGAGAGGGAGGCTGAAGAAGCAAGGAGAGCAGAAGAAATCTGATTGAAGGTAGAAGTTGAGTGTCGAGCTATTGAAGAAGAACATAGTAAGGCAACTCAAGAGCGGGAACTTCAATAGAAACTAACAGAAGAATTGTGTAAGAAAGACATTGAAGATGCTTCTCAAGAAGAACTTGAACAAAAAGAGAAGGCCCTAGAAGAACAAATGAATAAAGAGAGGGAAGGAAGGGCCAAGCAAGAGTCAATGAAGTAGAAAGCATTGGAAATAGGGAAACCCACTAATCCATCAAAGGATGTTCATCCTATGGAGACCCTTCCTCGGGGAATAATTTATTTAACAAAGGAGGAGGAGGAGGAGGAGGAAGTAGTAAAGGTAAAATTCCCAATAGTGAATGAAGCAAATCCAAATGTTGGGGAAGCAAATAGAGACTCAAATATCAAATATATGACTCAGGATCCTATCAAGGCAACACTATTTGAACACACAGAGGAATCCATTCTAGATCCCACTAAGACTGAAACTAATAAGGAACAAGAAGTAGCTAGTGAATATCATGAGCTAGAGAAGAAAGAGGAAACTAGTGAGATGTCTAAATCTAGGAAAGAACAAGAAGAAACCACACTTAAAATTGTTGAAGAGTCACAAGCCCCTTTTCAAACCACTACTGGGGAATATGTTGGCACGGGGTGACCAAACGATACCTGAACCATTGGATGAGGTTGTCGACATACAATCAATTACTTATGATAGAAAAAGGCAGTCACTTGTAAGAATAATGCAAAGAAAGAGGAAACTGACCATAGACAATGTTGTACTGATAACATTAGAAGAGACCATGTTTGATGCAAAGAAGGCATAGGTGAGTGAGTTTTTGGTTGTGGAAATGGTTATCTCACATACCACCATTGATAAATCCAGGGTAGAGGAAAGATAAGCTAGTGTCATGAGGAAATAACTAGAATCTCTCAAGCATTAGGTGGAGTATTACAAAGAGACTACTAGAGTTGTGTTGATTTTGAAAGCAAGTTGGAGATATTATACACTCACCTGGTAATTATTTTTCCTAAGTTTGCTAGTCTAATGTGGAGGGAACTATCCATAGATGAGAATATTCCCTACAAAATACGATGCCTCCTATAAATTAGGGCACCTTCCCTCTTTAATTTTGACTCAATTAAACTTCAGTTAGACTAGTGGAGGAAACTCATGCATGGTGACCTTGGTTTTATCACCAAAAGTTGCATGTTCACCTCGATTTTCTCACTAGGAGGATGTATATCACATGCATGTGTCTAGGAGGGTACATATCATGTGCATGTATGTGTTTCTCTCTCTCTCTCTCTCTCTCTCTCTCTCTCTCTCTCTCTCTCTCTCTCTCTTTGTAGGTACAAAAGATTGAAGCAGTTAGAAATAATGAAATTTATGCCATCAAGACTTCTTACACCGCACAATTATTTCGAGTGGAAGCCAAATATTCTATTTATTCTTAGAATAAAGGTTTATATCAAATAACCATGGAAACAAAAGCAAATCTTGATTCTATCGATGAGAAAAAACATTTTTTCAACATACAAGATATGGCTTTCGAACTTATTTGCATGTTTATTTCTCCTGAAATTCAGTAT
This sequence comes from Picea sitchensis, assembly GCA_010110895.2. Taxonomy (NCBI): domain Eukaryota; kingdom Viridiplantae; phylum Streptophyta; class Pinopsida; order Pinales; family Pinaceae; genus Picea; species Picea sitchensis. Next base: position 142,319 of record SNQJ01S0003152.1, on the reverse strand, counting down.
AATGTGTTATCACTCTCAACTCTAGACGAAGTATGGACCAAATTGGAGGTCCTATTCGGGATAAAGGAAGATTGTGAATAACACATGCATGATATTGATAATACAAATCCAACAAAATATCCACGAGAAGAACAAGCTTCTTAGTTTGAAGAGACTTATGCATGCGCCATGCATGCATCTCTGGAGCCACATGTAGAGACTCTCATGCAGGCATCTTAAGAGCCACATGTAGAGACTTCTACATATCTTCTTTTTCCATACATTTGAGATGATGTCTCCTCCAAATTAGATCATATTTCAGATCTAATTTTTGAATCAGATTTAGATGATATTGAGCATGCAAATGATGAGACAAATCAAAGACCCAAGTGGGCATAATCCATCCTGCCTATTACCCCCAGGCTAGGGGTAACTAAAGACATGATGTCTCGAGGCCCACAAGTAGTAGACATGGATTGTCGAGATTTTGATGCCTAGCACATCCCGCAAAGCCCCTCTACTTTACCACATAGTAGCATCCGCTACACCGACTTGGCTCCAGGAAGCCAACATGTCTTTCTTCATGAGGTAACAAGTCCAATCTCGTGGTAAGTTTCGTTTTAATATTTGAAGTATTTGAACATGTTGCAAAGAATCCTTTCTTGATTATGAAACGTTTGCCTGGAAATTATACCTTTTTCCTAGTTTCACCTTGGTGGGTGGCATTGTTTCCTTATAAGTAGGTCACCCTCGGGAAAAAGGTTGCTACTGGGTGATTCCTTGAAGGGTCATCATACCATTCCTACTCATACTTACCACTTTTGACACTTCTTCCCCTTCTGTTTCCTCATCTTTTGGTATTTTGGGCTCATTGATCGAAAGAAGGGCTTGTACCTCATTTCATGGGAAAAAGGGGCTAAAGGCCTATAGGTGTTGTAGCTGGAAAAAGTTAAAATACAATCATTATCCTTCTAGATGCTCGCCCTAAGGTCCTAAGAGCAATGAAAAAATACTCCATAAAAATCAAGGACCTTCTAGAACATTTAATTAATAAGTGTCTCACTTGTTGGCGGAATGCATTTTGCGGTGTCCTTTACTTTCCATTGCATATGGCATTCAATGTCTTCCTAACTCCAAGTGGTATTGCAGTGCTCTTTACTTTCCATTGCACATTACACTCAATGTTTGGACCATAATAAATTAAATGCAAAGGCTTGGAAAAATGTTGCATTGTGTTGGATGTATGGGCTAACCTGGGTTCTACCTTAGTTCTCCAACAAAAACCTATAAACCATCGACCCCTCTGGTAAACCAGAAGGAAACACTGTGCACATGGTGCACAATGCAGTCTCAAACGACATGGATTATGGGTGATTGCATGACCCAAGTGTCTGCAATCATGGAAGGGATGGAACTCATGGGAATGTTAGGCATCCTTTCCTTCTTCTACCTCAACATTCATTCTACCACACCATCATTCATATTTACCATTCAATTACCCTTAACATTCATTCTGCGTAAAATAACATGTCTATTCTAGTGCGTGTTGTAAACTGATTCATTCATCATTAATCATATAAAAGCAACACATAATAGAAACACACACAAAGACACCATGTTTTACCATGGTTCACCCCCTTGGGCTATGTCCACAAAGATCTTTTGCTTCTTATTATTCTTCATCAGAATATGGCGATGTGCGCATTACATCATAAGTTTTATCAATGGTGAGGCTAACCAACGTCGCACCAAGATCCACATCTTATTATTCGACCCTCAGTTACACTCCGTAAGTCTCCAAAACTGATACAATCTGAGCTCCACAACTCTCAACCAAAACAAGTACTGCGACTCAAAACTCAGAAAGGTTCTTAAAGATAGTTCTCTTCACACACACAAAAGTTATTCTCTATCTACCTCATACATCATATTTATACTACAAAAAGTGGGTAAAAACCCATTACACCATAACAAAAAGCCTAACACTGGTGGATTAGGTTTGTCCACAAAATAACTTCTTTCATGCAGTTGGTCTTCCATCCAACCGTTCCTTTCTTTGACTCTACGCTTCTTCTCTTTAATTCCCGGTGTGCTGCTTTCCTTGCCTTTTGTCGCGCTACTTTCCCTTCTTTCCTAGTGTGTGTTGCTTCCTTTGGACCATTCCTTAGTTGTTTTCCTCATTTGCTGCACTGTACCCAAAAATAGCTTGCTGCAACAACCCCCCAACACTTACCTGTGGCTTGTCCCGAGCCACTCAAGCAGTGTTTTCCTCCTTGACAGATTTTTCCAACTCCTGGAATCAGCCTGATATCTCTTCAGCATGAGTCTTCACCTATGCACTCTTTTCTACAACAGACTCCACAGTTTGTGCTGTGATATGTTCCTTCAGCACCTCTTCAACCTCCAATTTAAGATTTTCCATTTGGCCCTTGGTTGTATCCATCCCTATTGACATCTTCTCTATGTCTTCCTGTAAGGGCTCCCGCTGAGCCTGCCTCGTCTACTTCTCTACCAGGATTGAATTCACTTCTGTCTATGGATTCTTTATTTCCTACACACTCCTTGACCTCTCCTGAATGTTCATGTCATTTTTCTTTTGCTTCAACTTCTGCGCGGTTGTGTTGATTCTTTCTTTCTTTTGTTCCAATGCCTGCAACTTTTCATCCTCTTGCAGACTTGTCCAGAGTTGCACACTTTATCAGATAGTTCTACAATATCCTTCATACTTTGCACCATATTATCCATGTTCCCTGCAACCTCATGCTCTCTCTTTGAGTGCATTTCCGGTGGCATGCTTGGGTTCAATAGTGCCATTAAGTACATTATATGACTTTTATAATCTTCCATTGCTTGCCCGATCTTTCCAATTTTCTCCTATGTTTGTAAATGCGCCCCTTCTTGTGCATTGAATTGAATGGACTTGAAGAATTCTTATATGAATTTATCTATCTGTTCAATGTGTTGCTTTGCCTGGTCCTTCTCAATCTTTACTTCTTTGAGAGTTATCTTCAACGTGTCCTTTATATTGTTTGTTGTTTGTAACTCCGTCGCATCCACAGTGCTCTAGATTGGATTTCTTGTGTGACGCTAACTTGAAATTTGTACAATGCTTTTGTGGGGATATTGGCCAAATCCAAGCCCAAGTGAACAATATCCTTCATCTATTTCTTTTTTGTCTCCTCATCCAACTGCAACATATCCCGTGTGATAGAAACATTCTCACTTCCTGATGTTGTAATCTGGATGGTTTCCTTCACTGGGAATGCATATTCTTGAGCAGTCTGTTGTGGTTGTGCCTTTTCTTTTTGCTGCACTACACTCAGTTGCAATTGTGCCAATGTTTCCTTAACTTCTAATAGCTTCTTTATGATCTCCTCTCTTTGTTTCTTTGCATCATCCCAAGACTCTGCTACACGGTCTTGTACTTTTTCTGCCACCATCTCAACATCATCTTCTGTAATTTTGAATTATGGGATATCTTTGTGTGCCTTCATCTTTTTCC
>SNQJ01S0003152.1:108937-130266 GCA_010110895.2 Picea sitchensis | reverse complement strand
TGCATGTTGGAGCAGTAAGATCGTAGCAAATATCTTGATTAGCCGGATCAAGGATATTTCACACCTTGTGCGTGATGTTGTGTCCCAAATGCTCGAATTCTCGACGTCCCGGACTCTTGAAGGGGTCCACTCTCACGGAGTGACGTACTAGATGCGATGGAAATTACTGGTGGGTCCTAAATACACCTCCCTCCATATCAACGGAACGATTAGTTACTGGAGGGGACATGTGACATGACAAAGAGGACACGTGGCCCATACCTAGGGTGGCACGTGTTGTATCTAAGTGGGTCCATGTCACCCTGGGTGACGTTGGCATATCGCTTCGCCCGACTGATCACCTTCTCGGTTCCTCGATCCTATGGTTACGGTGCCTCCACATATCCCCTAGATCCACGGCCTTCATTACTTCATAACTTCGGCCTGCAGGGATCTTGAGGTCAGTCTCCCCCTGTTTCTCCCGAAGTGGTCAATGTCGGGCTGACCTTATCGTAGATCTGACGGTTAGGAAAGAACCCAAAGGATCCCTAGATCTACGGTCCTGGTCACTTCACGGCTCTGGCCTTCGGTGGTTTTGGATTTACTACCACACCATTCTCTCAAAGAAAGACTTTGTCGAAGTACCATACGCGGGTCCTTCCTTATGAGATATTGGACAGTGACGCGGGGCTCCGACGATCTCTCCACATCTATGACTCTCCTTACTTCATAACTTCGACATTCGGGAAGTTCGATGCTATAGAATCTCCATTCTCCCAAAGTGAAACTTCAGTGAAGTCGTCTCGGTGTAGATCCAACGACCGAGAGAGCTTCCGATCATTCTTGATCGATGGTTTTTGTTACTTCGCAACGAAGAGTCGGATCTTGGTTAGCTGATGAGACAGACCCCTCTACCCACTAGAGTAGCCACCCATTGCCGGTCAACTTTGTCGGTAATTGAAACTCATGGTTACCTTTGGCCAATTTATGACTAGTAGGGTCGACAATACCCCAAAGTCCCAGACTTTCGAAGCTCCGAAGCCAGAAGGGATTATCTCCCTTAGGCTTAACATAGGGTTCCTAGGTGTTGGTCATATGGGTCCTTCTAAACTCTCACAAGTTAAACATGAATCTCTTCATCATAAAGTTGTTAAGGGCTTGGGCATGATATCCTGGTCACACAACAAGGAGTCTGAAAAATATATCCTCTTTAGATCGACAGGGCCAGATTGATGTAATGCTTTCTATCCCAGCCCTCCTACAGGTTTACATCCCAAGACACATTGAAGGCTAAGATGGGGCATATAGATGATCAATCAAAAGCATAAGTTCACAAGAAGATAAATGCATACACATAGCTTTATCATTCAATACATAAACCATATATATATATATATAGGCATTCACCCATTATTTCATTTCAATGCACAAAGTATGAAAACACTTATTAGAACTAGATGATGTGATGCGGCTACTGAAAGAGGTGTTTGTTTCCACCCAACCATAGGCTCAATCACTCCTAATGAATTTACCATTGGGCACCCCCAAGCTAGACCATCATGCTATGAGAGAGAACTCTTCCTTCTGGCTCAACAACAGTTAGGGATGAAGGTTACTCTCCTCCTCCCACAGGATCTTGGAAATGGGTCTTCTCTATACCAAGAAAGGAGGTCTGCCTGAGTACCTCCTCAATCACTCATCAACATCATTTATCAACTTGTAATATAACCCTGTTAGCCACTCCCTGCGACCAGAAAACGCTTGTTTTTAAGTTCTTCCTTGAACCCGAGAGATCAGTCTCTCTTTTTTTTCCTCTCCTATATCCACCACGCCTTCCTTTCTTGCCTTCCTCAGCAAGATTGCATGTGGCCCCAATCCCCAGTCCATGTTCAAGTCTAAAAGACTTACATATGAGTGCTCTGCACCATCCCTCATTAACTCTGGAGGAGGTCTTCCCATCTACCAACCTAACTGGTAATTCATTCCTGGGTCAGAGGACTGTTCTGGTCCTGAGCAATTAAATCCAACAAGGTACTGGTTTGGTGGGGGTTATCTCAACCATTCCTTGTTCCCCTCACCATCGCTTTCATAATATATGTGGTCTATCTTGGAAAATCCCCCCTTTCAACAGCTATGCAACACTCATCCATTTTCTATTAATAACAAAAATTACATTCATTGACCTTTTTATACAAAGGTTCATCAAATCAAATATTCACACATATCAAGTTTGCCATAGTCTCTTGTCCAATATAGTTATATTTACAAACTGGGAAAAATAGGGGTGTTACAATCCCCTCCCCCTTAAAGGAACATCGTCCTCGATGTTCTATCTGTCAATCTGCTCTATATATACAAAAGTAAATAAAAAGGGATATGCATGTCTCATGGCATCCTCCATTTCCCATGTAGCCTCATTTGGGCCAAAGTGTTTCCACTGCACCTTAACCCGTGCAATGGTTCGGTTTCTGAGTGAGGTTTCCTTCTTGTCTAGTATGCATTGAGGTTCTGGTAGTAATTCTCCCTTTGGATCCACCTGGATCACAGACCAGTCAATTATGTGATTAGAATCATGTACATATTTCTTCAATAATGAAACATGGAAAACATTATGTGCCTTCACTGTGGGAGGGAGTGCTAGCCTATAGGCTACAGGTCCCACTCTATCTAAGATTTCAAAGGGTCCACAATACTGGGATGCCATCTTGGCACAAGATTCCATTCTCAAGGAACTTTTCCCAGGCCTAACTCTGAGATATACACAGTCTCCTATCTTGAACTCTTTGGGAGTCCTCTTTCTGTCGATGTAACTCTTCTGTCTATCCTGAACAGTTTTCATATTTTTCTTTATTTGGATCATTTTATGTTCCATTTCTTTCAGCATGTTGGGTCTGATTGTAATTATATCCACTAGATTACTCCAATTGATTGGAATCTTGCACTGTCTACCATAGAGGGCTTCAAAAGGGTTCATCTTCAATGACTCTTGATAAGTGTTGTTGTAGGCAAACTCTACCAATGATAGGTAATTTTTCCACTTCTTAGGCTAATGCATTACATGCATCCTTAACATTTCTTCTAATATTTGGTTCACTCTGTCTGTCTGTCCATCAGTTTGAGGGTGATAGGTTGTTCTAAACAACAATTTAGTCTCAAAACCAACCATTAAGGAATTCCAAAAGCTTGAAGTAAATTTTGTGTCTCTGTTAGATATAATCTCCCTAAGCATGCAATGTAGTTTGAATATATACTTCATGAAGATGTTGGCAATATCTATTGTCTTGCAAGTTGACTTGACAAGAACGAAGTGAGCATAATTTCTCAATTTGTCCACCACTACCATGATGGCATCATTCTGCTTGGCCGATTTTGGTACTCTGGTGATGAAATCCATGGAGATGGTTTCCCATTTCCATTATGGAATTGGTAGAGGCTGTGACAACCTTGCTGGGTGCCAGTGTTTTGCCTTAACTTTTTGGCATTATAGACACTTAACTAGATAGTCAGTTATGTCCTTTTTCAATCCAGGCCAATAGAATTGTTTCCTAGTGGCCGTGATCATTTTCTGATAACCTGGATGACCAGTATATGGTCTCTTGTGTAGTTCATCCATTATGAACCTCTTCAAGTCATCACAACTTGGAATATACAATATGTTTCTATAGGTCAACATGCCTTCATCAAGCATCTGATATCCTTCATACTTTAGCCCTGTGGGATCTTGCTTTAGGTATGACGTCATAGTCTTGAAAAATGCATCTGTTTCTTGTGCATTCCTGACTCTCTCCCTGACATCCATTTCACAGGGGCTTACCGCTACTAGGTGAATCATTTTCACACATTTTCCAAGGGCATCGATCACCCTATTTTCCTTTCCTTTGATGTGTTTTATTTCGAAATCAAACTCACTAAGGAGAGCCATCCACCTAGCTTGTCTAGCATTGAGTTTTGGTTGATCAAACAAGTGCCTCAACCCACAATGGTCTGTCATAAGTACAAATCTCTTACCCAATAGGTAATGCCTCCACATTTTTAAAGCATGCAATATGGAAACCAACTCTAGATCATGGTTCACATAATTGATTTCATGCTCATTCAATTTTCTGGATTGGTAGCAAATTACATGCCCTTCTTGCATAAGGAATCCTCTGAGTCCTTCCTTACAAGAATTTGTACACACGAGGAAGTCATTATTAGGGTCTGTAATCTTCAACACGGGTGCATGGGTTAGAAGGTATTTCATTTCTTGAAATCTTTCTTCACATTCTGATGTCCAAGTGAATTTAACCCCCTTTTTTTGAAGGGCAATGATTGGACAACCAATCTTGGAAAATCCTTTTATAAACCTTCTATAGTATCATGCTAAGCCCATAAAGGATATGATATCAGATACATCCTTTGGGTAGGCCATTCCATGATAGATCTGATCTTGTCAAGGTTTACTTCCACTCCTTCTTTAGAAATAACATGGCCTAAGTAATAGACTCGCTTCTGGAGAAATCACACTTGCTAAACTTAGCATAGAGCCGATGCTCTCTTAGTACTTGAAGCACTAATTTAAGATGTTGTTCATGCTCATCTCTGTTCTTGGATTATATTAGGATATCATCAATGAAAACCAATACAAATATGTCTAGGAATTTGTTGAGTACATTATTCATCAAGCACATAAAAGTGGCGGGGGCATTGGTTAATCCAAATGGCACCACCACAAATTCATAGTGACCATATCTTGTCCTAAAGGATGTTTTATGGATGTCTTCATCCTTGATTCAGACTTGATGGTATCCAGACCTTAAGTCAATCTTTGAGAAAATGGAAGCACCCTTTAATTGGTCAAACAAGTCATCGATTCTTGGTAAGGGATACTTGTTCTTTATGCTTGTCTTATTGGGTTGTCTATAGTCTATGCACAGTCAGAGTGTGCCATATTTCTTTTTCACAAACAAGGCAAGTGCTCCCCATGGAGACACGCTGGGTCGGATGTAGCCTTTATCCATCACCTCCTTTAGTTGTAGCTTGAGCTCAACTAGCTCTAGTGTACTCATCCTATAGGTCGTTCTAGATACTGGCACTACTCCTAGTGCAAGTTCTATGGAGTAGTCAATGTCTCTTCTCAGAGGTAGACCCGATACCTCTTCTGGAAACACATCTTTATACTCTCTTAATATGGGGTGCTCCTCTAGGTTTTGTTTTTCATCCTCAATAGATTCCAACACCTATATTCCATATAAAGGAAATCCCTTTCTGCAATACTTTTTCATTTGAAGGGATGATATTCGTCTCACTAAGACAAGCCTCTAAATCCCTTGGAGGGTTATTTTTCTCCCTTCTTCATTTTCATATTCCAAAGTTTTATGGTAACAATCCAACTTGGTTTTATAAGTGGCTAACCAGTCCATACCAACCATCAGGTCATAAGATCCTAGGGGAAGCATGTTAAGGGTCACTTGGGTGGGCAATCCATCCATAATGAATTGGCAAGCTGGTATGACCTCTGATACTTTTCTTTTGGTTCCAGTGGCTAGTTGTACCAACCATGGTTTAACATGTCTAACTGGTTGCAATTTACACTTATCAACAGTCTGAGGGTCCACATAGCTCAAATTAGAACCAGGGTCGATTAAAATATAAACTAGATGGTTAGTGATCATACCTTCCATCTCCACCACTGAAAATTGGTGGTCAACTTGTTTATTATCCAAGGCTGCATAAATCTGTGGCATGATCCTAGCCACATCATTGACTTTGGTAGCTTCTTGGATGTTATAGACTCTCCTACTATTATGTTGTCTTTGTGGACAATCCCTCAACAAATGTTCTTCTCCACAACACCAACATTTCAAGGGTTCTCTCTTCAGGTTATCAATATTTCCTGGGGTTGCTCCAAAAGGTTTATTTCCACTTTAGGAGGGGAAATTTTGCTGATACACACTTCTAGTAGGAAGGATCATCCTAGAATCCTTCCCATAGTTCTTAAATCTTGAGGATTTATATCCTTTCTTCTTGAATCCTGAACTACTCTTCTTCTTCCAGTCTTTGCCAGGTTCTGTCTGACTCCCGAATTGTTCATAAAAACACCTTGCCTTTCGGATAGTATCTTCTAAGGTCTTTGGATCGTCAAACTCAATCCTGTCCAAGTAGGACCGAGGCAACCCACTAATAAATCACTGCACTTTTACCTTTTCATCCTTTATCTAGGGTACATACCTCATCAACTCAAGGAATTTATTGACATATTCCTCTATGGTGAGTTGTCCCAACCTGAGTTCATATAACTCCTTAGTCTTCCCATCAAAGGATTTCTCTAATAGATACTTCTTCTTGAAGTGTTTCACAAACTGTTTCCATGAAAAGTCCTCATGAATTCCTTTCACATTCCTAAGGTCTTCCCACCAAATGGAATCCTTTCCATTCAGGTTGAAGATGGCTATTCGAGCCTTCAAGTTTTGAGAGTAGTCATGGAATTTGAAGTACTTCTCTAAACCAAACAGCGAAGCTTCTATCTCTTCCCCTTTCTTAATATCTCGATCGAAAGAGGGTGGTTTGGCTTTCTTGAACTCTCTAGGATCATGAATTTTGGAATGCTTTCGCTTCTTTCCTTTCCTTTGAGAATGTGAGCTAGTTTTGTTACTAGAAGATCCCTCAGAGTTGCCATTTTCCTCTCCAGAGGACTCTTCTTATGAATGTCTCTTGCCTCCAGGTTGGACCTTCCTCTAGGTACTGCTCCTAGTGTGGCCACTTATGGGACCACGTTTTCATATCTCAGGTGGACTTTGACTTCTCTTCGTATGTCGTTGATCCACATGATTGGTTGCAGGTCCATGCTGCAGTTGCCTCTGTATATTGGATAAGATCTACAACAAGACTGCATTAATTTCCATTTGTTTTTCTTTCTCCTTTATCAATCTCTCGTTGTCGGCCTTGCAACTCTGTAATTCGGCCATGAGGCTGCTTACAGTTTCAACCAGATTTGGAGGGGTTTCCACCACCCTCCTTTCGTCAGATTCTTCGTCTCTATTGTGGGAACCATCCCCCACTTCATGAAACGTCACCATCCTTTATACTTATAGTTTTCCCATGATTTACTGACTGCTTGAGTGCTGGAAAAACACTTATTGTTAGCCAATTATCTATTAGTTCATGAACAACACACAGTTCATATTTCTTAAATACACACACAATAGAAAGTTTCATTCTTTTCTTCAATAAAATTTTAACCAAACTCTTTAGGAAAGAAGTAAGATAGGGTGTTACCCTTAAAATTCCTTTAACTATAGTTTTTAAGCAACTTTTCCATGAGCCCAAGTAGGCCAAGTGTTGTAACCATGCTTTGATACTAATTTGTAACACACTCGACCCCTGAGTACCTTTCCCAGGGATGTGGTATTCAGATTTCGTTGTCCCTCTTAAATCAAATCCTCCTACTAAACCAATGACGGACTCAATATCTTTCTACATACCTACTATAGAGGAATTCAACACTTCGGTGCTTCGACACCTCGACACTGAACACCTCTTTTCTTTCCTGCACACTTTACCTCTGGATCCTAGAGTCCCCAAACTCCCAGAGTCTCGAAATACCTCCACGTGGCTTCGGCCTTCGAGCCTTTCACCTTGTGCGTGATGATGTGTCCCAAACACTTGAATTCCTGAAGTCCTGGACTCCTGAAGGGGTCCACTCTCATAGAGTGATGTACTAGATGCGACAAAAATTACTGGTGGGTCTTGAATACACCTCCCTCCATATCGATGAAACGATTAGTTACTGGAGGGAACATGTGATAGGACAAAGAGGACAGATGGCCCATACCTAGGGTGGTACATGTTGTATCCAAGTGGGTCCACGTCACCTTGGGTGACGTTGGCATATCGCTTCGCTCGACTAATCACCTTCCCGGTCCCTCGATCCTATGGTTACGGTGCCTCCACGTAACCCCCAGATCCACGGCCTCCGTTACTTCGTAACTTTGGCCTTCGGGGATCTTGAGGTGAGTCTCCCCTTGTTTCTCCTGAAGTGGTCAATGTTGGGCTGACCTTGTCATAGATCCGATGGCTAGGAAAGAACCCGAAGGATCATTAGATCCGCGGTCCTAGTCACTTCGCGGATCCGACCTTCGGGGGTTTTGGATTTACTGCCACTCCATTATCCCGAAGTAGGACTTCGTCAAAGTATCGTACGTGGGTCCCTCCTCAGCGATCAGACAGTTATGCAGGTCTCCTAAGATCTCCCTAGATCTACGTCTCTCCTTACTTCGTAACTTCAAAGTTCGAGGAGTTCGATGCTATAACATCTCCATTCTCCCGATGTGGAACTTCACTGAAGTCATCTTGGTGTAGATAAACGACTGAGAGAGATTTTGATCATCATTGATCAATGGTTTTCATTACTTCGCAATGGAGAGTCAGATCCTCATTAGACTGTGTGACAGACCCCTCTACCCACTAGAGTAACCACCCATTGCCGGTCAACTTTGCTTGTAACTGAAACTCGTGGTTACCTTCGGCCAATTTATGACTAGTAGGGTCGAAAATACCCCAAAGTCTCAGACTTTTGGAGCCCCGAAGCCAAAAGGGCTTAGCTCCCTTAGGCTTAGCATAGGGTTCCTAGGTGTTGGTCATATGGGTCCTTCTAAACTCTCATGAGTTAAACTTGAATATCTTCATCATAAAGTTGTTAAGGAGTTGGGCATGATATCCCGGTCAGACAACAAAGAGTCTGAAGAAGATATCCTTTTCAGACTGACAGGGCTAGATTGACACAATGTTTTCTATCCCATCCCTCGTACAGGTTTACATCCCAAGACACCTCGAAGGCTAAGCTAGGGCATATAGATGATCAATCAAAAGCATAACTTCACAAGAAGATAAGTGCATACAAATAGCTTGATCATTCAATACATAAACCACACACACACACACACACACATGCATTCACCCATTATTTCATTTCAATGCAAAGAATACGAAAACAATTATAAAAAATAGAAGATGTGATGCGACTACTGAAAGGGGTGTCTTTTTCCACCCAAACATAGGCCCAGTCACTCCTAACAGATTTACCACTGGCCACCCCCAAGCTAGACCACGATACTTTGAGAGAGAAGTCTTCCTTCCGACTCAACAATAGTTAGGGACGAAGGTTACTCTCCTCCTCCCACAAGATCTTGGCAACATGTATTCTATATAACAAGCAAGGAGGTGTATGTGAGTACCTCCTCAGTGACTCATCAGCCTCATTTATCAGCTTGTAATATAACCCTTCTAGCCACTCCCTGCGACCAGAACATTCTTGTTTTTCAATTCTTCCTCAAACCCGAGAGCTTAGTCTCTCTTTTTCTTCCTCTCCTCTATCCACCACACCTTCCTTTCTTGCCTTCCTCGACAAGATTACATGTGGTCCCAATCCCTATTCCATGGTCAGGTCTGAAATCCTTACAGATGGGTGCTCTTCCCGATCCCTCATTTACTCCTAAGGAGGTCTTCCCACCTATTGACCTTATTGGTAATTCATTCTTGGGTCAAAGGACTGTTATAGTCCCAAGCAATTAAATCCAACAAGGTACTGGTTTGGTGGGGGTTATCTCAACCATTCTTGGTTCCCCTCACCATCTCTTTCATAGCATCCGTGGTCTATATTGGAAAACCCCCCCTTTCAACAATTATGCATCACTTATCCATTTTCTATTAATAACAAAAAATACATTCATTGACCTTTTATACAAAGGTTCATCAAATAAAACATTCACACATATCAAGTTTGCCATAGTCTCTTGTCCAATATAGTTATATTTACAAACTGGGGGAAACAAGGGTGTTACATTGGCTTACCAAGATTGAAGAACATGATTTCACGATTACTTCTACAAATAAGATAAAGGGATGGGACTTAGCCTTGCATTTGGCTCAGCATGCTGACCCATGTCGTATTATTGAAGATGATGACGTTTCTATGTCTGCCTTATTCTTAATTGAATATGAAGCTATTGATATGGAATATCATCCTTGGTATCGATATATCATTTACTATTTGTAGCATTGACGCTGTCTTGATCACTTGGAAAATCATGAGTGAAGGAGACTTCGTCTTGAAGCTTCAAAATATCTCATTTTGGGTACTTTACTATTTTGTAGGTCTATTGATGGGTTATTACTCTGTTGTCTTGATGAAACAATAGTTCAGAATATGCTTGAAAAATTACATGGAGTTGTTGACTAAGATATTCATATTGGTGGTCATTTTGTTGTGAAAACCACTACTCATAAAATCTTAAGAACTAGTTATTATTGGCCTTCCATATTCAAATATTCATACAAGTTTTTTCGAGCTTGTGATGAATGTCAAAAGGTTGTTGGAAAAGAGAAATTCTCAGTCTTTCCTTTACAACCTGTTATATATGAGTTTCCATTCTTGAAATGGGGACTAGATTTTATAGGGCCTATTAACCCACCTTCCTCTGCTGGCCATAGCTTTATTCTAACTACGATAGACTACTTTACGAAGTGGACTGAAGCACTACCTCTTAAATATTCCAAAGAGGAGTAGGTAATTTCTTTTCTCGAGATCAATATATTTTCTCTATTTGGATTACCAATTAAAATAATCTTCGATAATTGACCAACTTTCACATTTGGAAAAATTGACCCATTTATGCAATAAATTTGTAGTGAAGCACTTCACTTCATCTACCTATTAGCATCAAGGAAATGGGAAAGATGATTCTAAAAATAAAAAAAAATTGTTAATATAATGACAAATATTATTAGTGGTAAACCCCACCAATGGAATTCATTGTTGACATATGCCCTATGGGCAGACCACACAACCATAAAATCTAATGTAGGTCATATCCCTTTCTAGTTACTTTATCGCTAAGAAGTTGTTATTTCTGTTGATATTGACTTAACATCTCTTAGATTAGCTTTTCTATGATAGGCCACGAGGTGTCCGTGTTGAGTGAGGATGACGCCCACAACATACTTTGAAGGATCTGTCTCGATCTCAAAGGGTTGTTGTAGGTCCGATAATGATAATATTGGGGTTGAGCACAAGCACTGCTTCAAATCATTGAACACTTGTTGTTGGGAGAAGCCCCACACAAATTTTTCCTTACCACCTCCTCTGTTTACTTGGGTGAGGGCCCATGCAATATAGGACAATCGCAACATGAACCTGCAATAGAAATTGGCAAGGCCTAAGAAGCTTCGAATCTCAGTGAGTGTGGTTGGGGCTGGCCAGTCACAGATGACTTGGATCTTGGCTGGATCCACATGCACACCATGTTGAAGAACGATGTAGCCTAGGTAATGGACCATGTCCATGCCAAAGGAGCATTTTTCCAAGTTGGCATATAGCTTGTGCTTCCGCAGGGTGTGCAAAACCTACTGAATAGGCTGCAATTGTTTTTCCCAAGTCATGTTGTAGATAAGGATGTGATCTAGATACACCACTACAAAAGTATTGGTGAAAGGTTGCAGGATATCGTACGTCATCCTCATGAAATTTGTAGGGGAATTTGTCAAACCAAAGGGCATGACCAACCATTCAAAAATACTTTCTTTTGTCTTGAAGGCAGTCTTCCATACACCTGTCTATTTTATTGCAATCTGGTGGTAGCTAGACTTCAGATCAATCTTACTGAAGTATTTTTCCCTCGTTATCTGATGAAGGAGGTCACCGATTTGGGGAATAGGGTATCGTTTCTTAACTGTGATTTTATTTAGATCCCGGTAATCAATGCAGAGTCGTGAGGTCCCATCTTTCTTCTAGACCAACATGATTGGGATCCCACAAGGCAATGAGATGGGATGGATGTGACCCTTGTGGAGTAGTTCTTGGATCTGATGCTTGATCTCCTCATTCTCTAACAAAGAGCATCGGTAGACTGGCCCATTGGGTAGCACTGTGCCAGGGGTCAGATCAATGGGATGCTTGACCTGACAGTGCAGAGGTACCCTGGTAGGTGAGGAGAAGATATATGTTTATTCTTCCACGAGCTTATCCACTTGCTTCTACTGTGTGGAGAGTGTTAACACATAGATTTTTAAGGGTCAAAAATCATTTCAATTTTGTTTTTTTAGTCATAGGGTTACATAAGTTATATTTTTTTTATGTCTTCTTGCTATAGTTATAACTGAAAGTTTGATTTGAATAAGCTAAAGTTAGTTTGGCCTTTGTCTAGAGTCTTTGGGTTATTTAATTTGATTATCATGACAAAGTAAATAAACCCCCATGAGTGACATGTTTGAATTTTTCATCATCACCTTGACATGTCATACTTCCATGTTGTACACAAGATTCCCTTTGCCACCATCTATCCGTCTAAGTTTCAAATCAAAATCAATTGTATGTGTATCCAACTCACTAGGAGAGTTCACAACGTACTCATAAGTACCTCACACATTCAATTGTTATCATTGTAATTAAGAACCATGATAGATGAGATTTCATTGTTTTCATCACCATATTTTAACCAATTTTTTAGGGATCATGTCATCAGATCTCTTAACAACCTCCTTGAAATGTGTAATTCATGTTTGAATCAGGCACTGCGAACTCGTACACAGGCGTTGCGAACTGGCGTTGCGGAGTAGCTGAAGAGGAGGTTTGGAGGTTGGATAGCTTACACAAATCTCCATTCAAACTTAAAGACATCATCATCAAGCCCAAGTCCACCAAATACTCCATGAGAGTTTCCATGCTGTTTAAGGGTTGAGAGAGGTGTTTTTTCTGGTTTTACCTATCGACACTGCGAACTGTCCTAATTCTGTTGTTGACTGGTTTCCAATTCACATCCATGGTGTTTTGAACCTTGCTCACAAGACCAGACTGTCTTTAAACGTCATCTATATTTACAACTGTTCAAAATTCACCTGTTCCACTAAATTTCCTCCAACGTTGTGAACTATTACTCCAGTGTTGCAAACTATTACTCCAACGTTATGAACTGTTACTCTAATGCTGCGAATAGGGCGTTGCGAACCCTCTATTCCAGCATTGTTGAAAACCCGTCTTATGCACCTTTGGAAGTTCAACTTTAAACGAATAAATTTTACCCCTATCCATTTTGAAAACCGTGGTTGATTAACTATTGAACCAAGTTTAAAAATTGCATGCATTATCATGCTGTTGACTGATATTTGTATTGATGAAAAAACCCTGTTTTAACAGAGAATTCACTTTCACCTCCCTTTTATTATCATTCACAGTTGCTATTCATTACCGTTCCTATTGAAATAGTGTCTTATATTATACCTCATGTGTATATAACTGGGTGTATAAATCCCCGTACAAGACCACCCTATCGAAAACAATTTTATCATCAAACCCTAATTTAAGAAAAACATTATACCAACAACAATCATGGATAGTCAACAACATAAGAAAACTCGCAAGGGAGGGGATGATGTAAGGAAAAATCCCCATGACATGCAACTCCTTGACTCTGAGCCTTTGATCAAGGAATCCTTTCAGAGGGTAGTTTGCATCAATTTCTGTCAAAATATGTAGAGGGGGCATCCAGAGGTAGCCAAAGAATTTGCACTCAAATTCAATGGGACCAAAACCGGAGTGGGTATGTTAGAATTTGAAGTTTCATAATTGTCGATCTCTGTTGCAACAAAGATACCCAACACTAGAGAAAATTGGTTCAAGGAAATGTCATTAAATGCTTCCTTTTTCAAGGAATTTCTTAATCTAGAGTGTCATGGAGACAACTTGTCCAAAGGGGTACCTAGAAGCCACATGATTCAAGGTTTTGATAAGATGTTGAAGGTTATCCAAAGGTATTTCACATGTGAGGGGCTATTTAACATGGTATACCAATACCACATCAAGCTACTATTACACTTCATAGGGAAAGAAGCAATGAACCTCCCTTTTTACCTCTTTATAAGCATTGGTAAGATGGTTAACAAAGTTCAATCCAAGTATAAGCAAGTAGAAACTAGTGTCTTTCACTTTCGCCTTATTAAAATGTTGGTGATGGAAGAGTTGAGAAAGACAAATACTGATTGGGAAACACTCCTCACTTCATCACAGTTTCAACTAAATGTTTCTCACACTCCACAGTCCAAGATACAAAGTCCTACTCCTGCTGAAAGGACTGTGTGTTCATAGGTTAGCAAGAAGAAAAGAGGTGCTATGACTGATACATATGACATAGAAACAAATAAAACAGAAGCAAGAGGGCCCTCACAACCTTCACATAAGGAAGATTAACCCATGGCAGATTCCATTCCTATGGAGGTTCCTTCAAGCAAGTCTACAGGCCCTAGAGGAAGAAAAATTGTGTTTCCTTCACCCATTGTTGCAGACAAGGTTAAGCCTAGGAGGTTTTTTACTAGAGAAGTAGCCAAGAAAAATGTCCCTGTGAGGGATGATGCGACAACAAATTCATACCAGAGGAAAGGTAAATCCAAATCTCTTGAGCAACCCATTGAAATTATTGATACTGCTACTCCACAAGATGAAAGCAATCCCACCTTTAAGAGGCTCAAGAGGCATATCAAGGAAGCAAGATATGGAGTTGATACATTGAAAAGTGAAGACTATGGATATAGGAAGAAGTTTAAGGGGATTATGGGAATGTACCATGAAACTATTGAAAAGGCCAGGTTCTTAGCCAAAATATTTCCCTCCCTCCACATGCAACTCACAAATCTCTACAGGCAAAATCGATCTCATCAAGCTCAAATCAGAAAGTTAAAGGCATAACTACAACATTTTAAAGAAGAGTTGGCCAAGAGAAATATGGAGATGCTGGCTAAGGTTGCTACCAGGAGAAGCTCCAAAGTTAAAAAATGAAGATGTTGAACCTCCATAACCAGTATCAGTTTTGGTCAAGTTTCTTGTTTTATGCATTTTTACAACTTTTTGAGGAGGGCTATGTTTTGTAAGCCATGATTAGTTATTTGGATGTTCTCTTCTAGTAATGTACCAATATTATGAAGTTGTTATAACATTTTGGGATTCTTTAAGCCTTTGTAAAATAAAACAAGCCACTATAGGAAAGTTCACAGCGCATGGCGCTGCAAACTGGCTGTTTCAGACAGGCGTTGTGAACTCATGTTTTGGAGTTTTTGGAGGTAAGAACAAATGCCATATGTCAAGATGAATGTGTAGCAGTTTTCTGAAGATCAGTTACGAGCTGGGAGGCCACCTACCTAAAGAAAATGCGCTCAAATGGACACATCATCAACCTTTAACAAAATGTTGCAAACATTGCCAACATCATCTTGGAATATAACATTCTATTTTGTTTCTTTTGCACAGCTGTATCCACACCACCTTTAGGAACATGAATCCAATGAAGGAGTTGTTATTCGAATTGTAAAGTTGTCAATGATAATCTAGGCTATAAGATGAGCATTGTAAGACCATGGAGAGGTTCAAATGGTGAGAGAGGACTCATATTTTTTATATTGTCTATGTAGCAGAGAGTACCTCCTATTATATGCACCGGACTTAAGACACTTTGGATAATGGAAATCAGTCTTGTTTCTTTTCATCTTGTTGCTATCTAATTTTGATTACAGTCCATTGAATGATTCATTTGGCTGGATTGTATCTTTGTTGCAATGGAGGATCTGTTGTGATATTGTTTACAATTATATCAGAGTTTTCTCTTTGATTATGAGAAGTTATTATTTCAGAGAGTTTTTCTTCATATGTGTGTCAAGACTACCTGATGTAGATGATATGCATTTTACATTTTTCTTATCAAGTCTTCCACCTACTCACGTTATTTCTTAAATCTCGATCCAAAAGTTATTCAAAGCCTTATTTGTTGATGTATATTGTATGGAGTAAGCTATGATTGACATTCCTTTCTGAGTCTTTCATCCATTTTCCACCTTATCATAAACACTTATCTTTAATATTCTGATGGGTACTGGGCTTGCATTTATAACAATCTAAGTGTGACTTCTATTGCTAGCATTTTTGGCGCCGTTGTTGGGGAACAAAATTGAAGACTTTTCCCTAGGTTGTACGACAAGAAAAAATACTGATTTTGATGATTCACAATAATTAGTAAACAAAAGACTGCAGATTGCACCTGGCGACTCCAAAATTAAGCTGTGGATCCCAAAGGTAAACACACGAGGTTGAATCCACAGTCACCTTTGGTTGCAGTTGAATCTGATCCAAAAAAGATCTTAAAGAAGGGAAAAGTTTTGCAAGGAGATTCCTCTTCAAAATCCTCAGGTACTTTTGGAAATTTACCCGACTCTGCTTTCCATATACCAGTTGTTGTTTCTCATTTTTCTCATTTGCCTATTGGTGAAACTACTGTAAATTCTAAACTAAGATATTTCCCTGTAGAATATTCATCTTTTTCTCTTGAGCTGAAAGAAGAAAGTTTTGAAAACTTTGATTTTATTGCATCCCCTGAAGTTGTAAATTGGTTTAGGCTTGAGAGTCTAGAATATTTTCCTCTCTAAGGTTCTCCTTCTTCCCATCCTTTCAAATTTTTTGTGAGTAAATAAGAAGGAACCTCAGTTCCTCTTGAGTCTTACCCATCCTCATCCAAGACCCAACCACTTTTTGTTAAGTTTGAAACTCCTCCATATTATACTCTTCCTTTTCCTAAAATACCTGATATACAACTTGCAACTTTACCGGTCAAATCACCTCCTACTTCTCCTAGAATTCAGAATCCACCTTTCCCTAATCAAATGGAAGGGGCTAATATGTTGATTAATTGGGTTGGTTGTCATTGATGTCAACCCTTGAAAAAGTCTGGTAGCGAATTCCGGTAGCACAAAGGTTTATGTGATGGACCCAAGTTTGTTTGATGTATAATGGTATGAGTTTTGATATATTTGCAGGTAATACTATTCTATATGTATAGTACATGTCATTCCATTTCCAATGGTATGTGGAACGTCACATAACTCCTCACGGTTTGAGAGTTATGGCCTTACAAAGTTGAAGGACCCTCATATGATTGGATTGAAACCCCAAAAGGTCAAAGAAGTCAAAGTGCTTGCAAAGTAGAAATTATTTAAATAATAAAGTGAAGTGACAAAGTCAAAGAGGATTATTTAAATAATAAAGTGAAGTGACAAAATCAAAGAGGATTATTTAAATAATAAAGTGAAGCGACAAAGTCAAGGAGGATTATTTAAATAATAAAGTAAATAGAAAACTTTCTAATTATGGAAAGTGGTTATAAGAAGGTTAACCCTAAAATGATGAAAATGGTTTAAGTGGTCAAGTGGCTATTGGATACATGGACAAGTGGAAAATTGGGCAAAGTTGGACATAGGTGACTATGTGGACAAAGTGGCCTAGAAGATGCTTCTAAGGAAGCTACTTGGAGAGTATAAATAAGAAGAAAGGCTCTCTAATTTTAATGACACTTGAGAATATTGAATATCTACAGGTGACTAAGGTAACCAAAGGATATCTAAGCCTAATTTCAGAGGGAAGGTGAAGTAAATAAGGCTGAAATTTAAGGGAGGATAAATTCTTTTGATGATGCTTTCTAAGGTATGTTATTTACAGGTCATCTCACCATTTTCGCAATAACTTTTTTTCTATAATGATTCAGACCTTGAAATTGGGAGGACATTGAGAAAACATATCCAAGTAGTTGTGTTACTAATTTCAGCTTGTGGGTCATTGTATTTTTGGAGTTACACTCCGTGGAAAATAGGATTAGTGGTTAGTCCTGAAACTAGTCTAAAACAATTGTTTCAGGTAAAAACGTCATAACTTCTTCATAATAAACCCAGATTCAATAAGACCAAATGTGTTGGTTACAGTACAATCTTTAGTATTATGTGTAAAATTTTCATATCCATACAACAAATATTTCATGCGGGGCACACTCTACAAGTTTGCTCTCTAGGATAAGCCAAAATTCAACAAGTTATGCCATTTTTGCTATAAATCATTTTCTGAGAGGTTTCAAGTAGTGACACCTGGAGGAATTGCATAAAAGACACTGAATAACATTGTGTACTATTTTAATATATTTATTCATTATAGTTACATAGTTATTATTATTTCAAGTTAGGGTTGTTGACTAATCCAAAACTAGTCATGTGAGACCAAAGTAAAGTTTGATGAAAATGCTAGTCGCTTGTTGTTAAAGTTAAGGAAGGTTTGCATGTTGAGGTACATGTTGGTGCATGTTTGATGCACTTGTTTATTATACAAGTTGATTACAGGTTGTTTGGTACATGTTGGTGCATGGTTTATGCACTTGTTTATGGTACAGGTTGATGTACATGTTGATGCATGGTTGATACATGGTGCAGGTTTATTGGTATAGGTTTACAAAAGTATATCTCATAGTGATAGTGTGACAATGGTTCCATCATTCTACTTATACGTCAGGGCGGTTGGACGGGGCAAGGACAGGTGGTTGTAGCCACCTTCCGATTGTAGCCGGAGAACATAGGGGGTTGTATTCTCCTTCTGGTTGTAGCCAGAGAATTGGGGAGTTGGAGCTTCCCTCATGTTGTAGCCTGAGAAAATAGGGGGTTGGAACCTCCTTCCAGTTGTAGCTAGAAAACAAAGGATGTTTGTGATTCCAATGAATGTAATTCTTCAAGACATACAAGAAAAAACATTCCGTGGTTTTCCCCCGTTTTGGGTTTCCATGTAAAAACACTGGTGTACTGTGTATGTGTATGATTGTTCATTTGTTCATTTTTTATATACTCTGCAAATATTGGACGATAATTCTACATTGATATAACACTTGCATTATATGGTTAAAAAGGATTAGATTTCTCTATTACTGATTCACCCCCCTCTCAGTAATCCAACAATTGGTATCAGAGCAGGTTCCTTCAAAAATCAGTTTAACCACTGAAAGGTAGATCATGGAGAGCAACAACATGTATAAAAATGGAATACCACAATTTGATGGACAAAAGTATGCATTTTGAAGCATAAGTATGAAGACATATATACAGGCACAGGGATTTTAAATTTGGCAATCAATTGTAGATGGATACACAACACCAACAGTTCCGCTGACAAATGACAAAGTGATGAAACTCGGTCAGAATAATTCGCCCACTGACAAATGACAAAGTGATGAAACTCAATGAGAATAAGTCCAAAGCCAAATTCACTCTCTGAATGGCTCTGGGAGAACAATATTCACCACAATTGCACATTGTAAATCCGCCAAAGAGATTTGGGACAAACTTCTAAATATTTATGAAGGATATTCAAAGTCAAATTAGCAAAGCTTCAGACTTACAGAGTTCAGTTCGAACAACTAAAGATGAAGGAAGATGAGAACATTGCAACTTACTTTTTACAAGTCGATGAAACAGTAAATGCAATCTTGGGATTGGGAGGAGAAATCAAAGAAACTGTAATTTTTCAAAAGGTACTAAGATCTCTTCTTATGATATTTGACCCTTAGATATCAGCACTAGAAGAAAGAGAAGATCTAAACTCAATAAGCATGGACAAACTGCATGGAATCTTCACAGCATATGAAATGAGAACTGAACAGGAAAATACATATATAAAAGAAGTAACCTTCAAAGCATCCAAAAGGTGAAAGTAAAGGGAAAACAAAAATAAAAATAACATAGCAGCAACAGTGACGTCTCAGAAGATAATGAAGAAGTGACCAACATTGTCATAAGATTGAACAAGGGAACCAATGACAAGTATAGAGGTAAGCTTCCTTTGATTTGTTTTAATTGTGATGGTATTGGTCATTTTACTAAAAAATGTCCTCATAAGAAAAAGAAAAATGATGAAGGTTACTCAAATAGAAAACAAACATATAAAGACAAAAGAACCATAAATAAAGTTTTCAAGAAAATCTTATTCACCAAAGAAGACATCTCATCATCAGATGAAAATAAAGTCAGTGACAATGAGATAGAAAGATTTCTATTCATGGAAGTAGAAGAAACTGATAAAGAAGACTCCGAAGAAGAATATGAAGAGGCCGAAGAAGAATATGAAGAGACAAAAGTTGACTACCGAGAAGAATTTTTGTGTGACATAGAAGTTATCAGAAGAGAAAAGAAGAAAAACAAGAAACTACAAGCGAAACTAGACAAGAAAGAAGACACTCAGGAACTAGAACAAATCATCACAATTTTGAAGGTTCAAATTGAAGAAGATAAAAGAATTGAAGAAGCACTCAAAGAACAGCTAGAAGGAAGAGACAAGATCATTGGAAATTTGGAAGCATAAATTGTCACATTAAGAAAGGATCTTCAAAAGAAAAATATGCATAACAACTCAAAAGTTTTGAATGACATTATCAGTAGTCAAAAACCTCATCGTGACAAGTCCAGACTTAGATACAATTAGACAGAAAAGGGATCAATCTCCAAAACAATAGAACAAGAAACATATCCAAAAAGATATGCATAAACAATCAAAGGGGATAGGAAGGTCTACAAAGAAAATTACATGGACACTCCTCCACCGAGAAGATTCAGATTTCAAAATCAACGACTAATAGAAACAGATAGGCCTCAAGAAGAAGAAGGATTCATAAGAGTACCTCCTTTCAGAAGATCTTCAACTCCTAGATATCAAACTATATTTTTTGTTTTATGTTATGCATGTAATAATTTTGGACATAAAGTTGTGAATTGCAGAGCTAACAACAGGAACATAAACAACTTTGAAAGTCATACACACAAGGGTTATCCAAGAAGGCCTAGTGAAACACATAGAAGAAGTTACAACATGTTTGAATCTTTGAGCACTGAAGTGGAATGATACAAATGTAACAACTTTGGACACATGGCCAAATATTGTAGAATGACAATTCCTCCTAGAGAACCACAACAGAACAACAACAGTCACAGACAAGAACCTCAGAAAAGGACATGGATAAGAAAGTAGAATCAATATAGCAATGAAGAATGCACACTTGATCTATAAGCTAAGCAAAAGAAACATGGTTGGTATGTTGACAATGGCTGTTCAAAACACATGATAGGTGATAGAGACATGTTTTTTCCATTAAGAAAGGAAAGAGATGGATCAATCTCCTTCAAAAATGATGATTCAACTAAAATCATTGGAAAAGACACAATCAGAATTGGGAACAAGAATACCAAGGCATAAATTGTTCTACTAGTAGAAGATATGAAACATAATCTTCTAAGTGTGAGTCAACTATGTGACCAAGGTCATAAAGTTACTTTCGATTCACAAAAGTGCGAGATAACAAAAGAAGGTTTAGGAAAATTGATTGCAAGATTTGCGAGAACTTCAAGCAACATATATGTATTAAGTGAAATTGGAAATTAACAGTGTTGCCTAGGAAAGGAAGATGAAAGTTGGCTATGGCATAGAAGAATGGGTCACATACATTTTGATAACCTTATAAAATTCAGAAAAAGGA
>SNQJ01S0003152.1:92184-106563 GCA_010110895.2 Picea sitchensis | reverse complement strand
GGGAACAGGTTGAAGAAAAGAACATCAGAGTTAAACATGTGGGCACAAAAGAACAAGTGGCAGACATCTTTACAAAACCACTTCCACGGGAAGCCTTTGAGTATCTTTGTCATAGACTCAGATTTATTTCTACTCCAAAATGAATGATTTTGAATGCTTATCTTATATGTCTTAGGTGTACATGAGGAATCACCATAAAGATGACAATTCAGGTTGGGAGATCAACCGAGTCAGTTAGGGGGAGTAACCCCAAATGGAAAGATACCTTTGCCATTGATGAAAAAGGGGGAGATATTTATCAGATGCAGAGGACAAGGGCATGGTTCCAGGGGGAGTGTTGGTCACATAGATGCAAGCATGGTTCCAGGGGGATAACGAGTGATATGATTTTAGTATTGCATCAGAGTGTTGCGATCAATGCCAAAGGGGGATATTGTTGATTAATTGGGTTGGTTTTCATTGATGTCAACCCTTGAAGAAAGTCTGGTAGCGAATTCCGGTAGCACAAAGGTTTGGGTAATCGACCCAAGTTTTTTTGATGTATAATGGTATGAGTTTTGATATATTTGCATGTAAGACTATTCTAGATGGATAACACATGTCATGACATTTCTGGTGGTATGTGGAACGTCACATAACTCCTCATGGTTTGAGATTTATGGCCTTACGAAGTTGAAGGACCCTTATATGATTGGCTTGAAACCCCAAAAGGTCAAAGAAGTCAAAGTGCTTGCAAACAAGAAGTTATTTAAGCAATAAAGTGAAGTGACAAAGTCAAAGAGGATTATTTAAATAATAAAGTGAAGTGACAAATTCAAAGAGGATTATTTAAATAATAAAGTGAAGTGACAAAATCAAAGAGGATTATTTAAATAATAAAGTAAAGTGACAAAGTCAAGGAGGAGTATTTAAATAATAAAGTAAATAGACAAATAAGAAGGTTAACCCTAAAATGAGGAAAATGGGTTAAGTGGTCAAGTGGCTATTGGATACATGGACAAGTGGAAAATTGGGCAAAGTTGGACATAGGTGACTATGTGGACAAAGAGGCCTAGAAGATACTTCTAAGGAAGCTACTTGGAGAGTATAAATAAGAGGCAAGGCTCTCTTAGTTTAATTACACTTGAGCATATTGAATATTTACAGGTGAATGAGGTAACCAAAGGATATCTAAGCCAAATTTCAGAGGGAAGGTGAAGTAAAGAAGGCCGAAATTCAAGGGAGGATAAATTATTTTGATGATGCTTTCTAAGGTATGTTATTTACAGGTCATCTCACCATTTTTGAAATAACTTGTTTTCTAGAATGATTCAGACCGTGAAATTGGGAGGCCATTGAGAAAACATATCCAAGTAGTCATTGTACGAATTTCAGCTTGTGGGTAGTTGTATTTTTGGAGTTACACTCTGTGGAAAACAAGATTTGTGGCTAGTCCTGAAATTAGTATAAAACAAGTGTTTCAGGTAAAAACGTCATAAATTCTTCAGAATAGATCCAAATTCAGTAAGAAAAAATTTGTTGGTTATAGTACAATCTGTAGTATTCTGTGTAAAATTTTTAGATCCATACAACAAATATTCCATGCGGGGCACGCTCTACAAGTTCGCTCTATCTAGAATAAGCCAAAATTCAACAAGTTATGCCATTTTTGCTATAACTCCTTTTCTGAGAGGTTCCAAGTAGTGACACCTGGAGGAATTTCCAAAAACACACTGAATAACATTGTGTAATATTTTCAAATCTTTATTCATCACAATTACATAGTTATGATTATTTCAAGTTAAGGTTGTTGACTAATCCAAAACTAGTCATGTGAGACTAAAGTAAAGTTTGATGAAAATGCTAGTCTCTGGTTGTTAAAGTTAAGGAAGGTTTGCAGGTTGAGGTACAATTTGGTGCATGGTTGATGCACTTTTTTATGGTAGAAGTTGATTACAGGTTGTTTGGTACAGGTTGGTCCATGGTTGATGCACTTGTTTATGGTACATGTTGATTCCAGGTTGAGGTACAAGTTGATGCATGGTGCAGGTTTATTGTTACAAGTTTACAATAATATATCTCATAGTGATAGTGTGATAGTGTTTCCATCATTCTACTTATACATCATGGCGGGTGGACGTGGCAAGGACATGTGGTTGTAATCACCTTTTGGTTGTAGCCGAAGAACATAAGGGGTTGTAGCCTCCTTCTGGTTGTAGCCACCTTCTGGTTGTAGCTGAAGAACATAGGGGTTTTTAGCCTCTTTCTAGTTGTAGCCAAAGAATTGGGGAGTTGGAGCTTCCCTCGGGTTGTAGCCTGAGAAACTAGGGGGTTGGAGCCTCCTTCCAGTTGCAATTGGAAAACAAAGGAAGTTGGTGCTTCCAATGAATGTAATTCTTCAAGACATATAAGAAAAATCATTTCGTGGTTTTCTCACGCTTTGGGTTTCCATGTAAAAACACTGGTGTACTGTGCATGTGTATGATTTTTCATTTGTTCATTGTTTATTTACTCTGAAAATATTGGATGATAATGTTACATTGATATAACACTTGCATTATATGGTTAAAAAGGATTAGATTTCTCTATTACTGATTCACCCCCCCTCTTAGTTATCCAACATAATCTTCCTCGGAATAGAATGGATGCCATTGTGGCTGCTAGGTATGCCCCTCTAGTACTTCCTCAACCTATGAATTCTCTCCTCATAGGATATTACCTAAAGTATATGCCCAATTTTATTGGGGAGGAGGATATCACTGGAGAAGAACACCTTGCAACATTTTATAGCTATGCTGATAATTTGAATATTGAGAATGAGGATGTTTGGATGAGAGTTTTTGTACAAATTCTTGACGGTGAAGCTAGAAAATGGTTTAGGAGTTTATATCATGGATCAATTGATGGGATTGAAGCCCTAGATGATTCCTTTTTAAGGCATTGGGGTGACAAGAAGTATTTTCTATATTATATTACAGAATTTGGGGCTCTCAAAAGAAAAGAAGGTGAATTAGTATCAGAATTTTCAAAAAGGTTTAACAAAATGTATAATAAAACCCCTACCGAGATCAAGCCTACTGAAACTTCTACCAAAATAACCTATGCTAGTGCCTTTGACCTAGAGTTGTCTTCTGTTAAGAGAGAGAAGATCTACTTCACTAGCCCATATGCAAGATGCTTCCCTAGAAGAGGAATCAAACATATTGGCTGCAGATAAATTAAGAGTTAAGTTTGATAGGATAGGAGGAAACAAAAGGCAGAAGTTTCCAATTCTGATGCTTCAACAACTAACTCTCAGGTTGATGAATTGAGTAAGTTAGTCAAGTCACTTTCTGCAGAAATGGAAAAACTAAAACTTGAGGGGAGACAAACCAATATAAACACACAAGATTTCGGAAATAGGAACAATTTCAGGAGACAAAATAATGCACCTAAAATTATTCAAAGAGATCAGAGGAATAAAGAAGATCAAAAGGTTCAAACCCCTCTTCAAAACAATCTGGTTGATGATGAAGAAGGAGAAAATGAGGAAGCTGATCAAGAAATTCACTGTTTGGGAGACACATCTACTTCCCCTCATCTAACTCAATTTGCTTATGAAGAGTCTCTAATGAACAACTAGCTAAATGAGTTAAGTAAGGGAGAGAAAACAAATGAAGATCAAAACAAGTACAACTTGAGGTCAAAACAAAAAGAGGGAAAGCCTAGTACATCCAATCAACCTAAAAAATAATAACACTCTATTAAAACAATGGCTACACCAAAGAAAGGAAATGAAGAACAAAATAATCAGCCTGTGGTTAAAGCCCCTATTCAAGAAATTAAATAATTTTTTAAATCCCCATCTTCTTTTAAATTTGAGAATGAAAACTATAAGATAAAAATTCCAATCCCATTCCCAGAGTTGATAAAGAATGAATATTCCAAGAAGTCCATTTCTAAAATGTCGCAGTCTGATTTTTCTTCCCATTCAACAGATTCAATAAATTTGCAAGATGAAAAACCTGCAATTATATTGGGGCCCTTAGTAGAAGATAGAGATGACTCCTCTCATCCTTTTTATACCTCATTGAATGTACATGATAATATATTGCACAATTTCCTGATGGACTCAGGTTCATACCATAACTTAATGCCTAAATCTAGCATGGATGAACTGGGTCTAGAGATCACCAAAGCATATCATGATCAATATTCTTTTGATTCAAGAAAAGTGAAATTCCTTGGGGTGATTAACGATTTGGTTGTTACTCTCTTTCAACTACCCATGAAGAGTATAGTCATGGATATTGTAGTTTCAAATGTTCCCCCCAAGTTTGGGATGTTATTTTCCAGATCATGGATTAAAAGGTTGGGAGGGACATTGCAGATGGATCCCTCCTATGCCACTATACTAGTCTTTGGGGGTGAACATAGAAGGTTGTATAGATAAGAACAATTGGCTTATATTATTAGTGATGAAGGTAATCCCACAAACCATCCTATTTATGTTGTTGACATTGATTTTGGATCTACCATTCTACAACTCATCGATCTTCCTCACTCACCTCTCGAAATTAGAAAGACATCACCAACAACATGTGAAACAATCAAACAAGGTGCTCAAACTTGGAAAATGTATTTTGATGGGGCATATTCTACAGATAGTGTTGGTGTTGGAGTTGTGTTCATTTTTTTTATGCAGGAGCATATCCATCAACACTAAAGGAGGTCGAGCAGAGGACAACTCAACACCCAATGCACGCATTTAAAGTCGGTTTTGATCCCAATAAGGGCGCATCATCTTAAATTTTTGAAACCATTGTAATAAATACCTTTTTAATATTTGGAGGCTTGGGTGATTGTATAGGTTCACAAAATATTATTGTCGTCTTAATTATTTGTACGATTGTATGGATATTGAGCACCATCTCATATCTGAATGCAAATGCCATTTAATTGTATTAAGCCTTGGTAGGCGAAGAATTTTATTATGATAGGTTAGCACTAAGGTAGGTTGGAGGGAAGGCTCTAGAAGCTGCTCGTGTATAAATATATGTGTTTCATGCCCAAATGAGGCTGTTGAATGTAAATGTAAGAACACTGCTGAAGGCAAATATTTTTTTCTGTTGAAAGTAAAGGGAGTTGTAGAGAACTGTATGAGTCCATGCACATACTTTGGTGAATGAATATAAATAGAGAGGTTTGATTCCAAATGCATGGTGTTATTTATTTATGAGTTCATGGAGTGAATGTCGTGTTCTATGTTTTATTTCTTTTATGTGCTTGAGTATGCATTTTATGGTTAGATGTGTGAAATTTTAATGTTCCATAAGTTTCAATTATTTCTCTTTTGAGAGTTCTGCATAGAGCTCACAAGGTGTGCGAAGGTCGAGTCGAGTTTGACTCAGAAGCTCAGAAGAGTTAGCGTGAAGCTTTGAAGAGGTAGCGTGATGCTTTGAAGAGGAAGTGTAAGGAACACACACTCACTGAGTGGCGAGAAATGTTGAGAACAAACCCATGCAAGGTGTGCATTGGGCCTACACTCATTTGGAGTGTTGAAGAGTCTAAGTCTAGAGAATGCAAGGAGTGCGCGAAAGGTTCTTGAGAAACTTCAAAGTCTCGAGGCGAACATGCACCAGAGGTGCGTAGGAGTGACTTAGAAAAATTTCTAAGTCTGAAGTTCTAAAGTGTTTAGAGTAGCGCAAACAAGAGCTCCAGAGGCCAGAATCAATTCGCTTGGTTAAGCTTAGGAAGGATAGTGACCAAGATCATTTGAAAAAGGAAGAGTTTTATTAGTTTGGAGGATGACCGGATGAGATCCACTCATGGAAAAACCAAGTCTTTCCTAGCCACTGGATCTAGGAGAGTAGCATGGAAGTTACTATCGAAAGTCCTTCGGAGTTCACGAGTTTGAAAAATTTCATTCGATGAGGGCACAGGAGTTGGAATCCCCAAAGTTTCGAAGTTCAAAACTCATCTGGAGTGTTGATTCCAGTGGAACTGTGTCAGCAGATCGTCAAGTCCGGAAGATCGACCATCCGGGAGAAAGGGGATGTGATTGTGAATGGTTGACAATACCCCGAAGCTCTGAAGAGTGGAGTAGATATTTGCCATTGATAACGAGAGACACGTGGCAATAGATCTCAAGATCTAGATATTCAACACTCCAGGAGATTCGTGAAGTGGTGCTTCGAAAAGTCCCAAAGTCGAGAATTGCAAAGTGGATTTTCAGTCGTTGATCAGGGGAAGTACTAGAATAGTCCAATCTAGTTCGGAGTTCATACCCAAAGACTATTTTAGGAAGTTACATAACTTAAGACAGAAGGGCTTGCCAGTAAAGGAGTACACTGAAGAATTTTATGGGTTGAACATCATAGCATATCATCGAGAGAATGATGAAGAAAAACCTGCCAGGTATATAAATGGTCTGAGGTATGAGATTCAAGACGAAATCAATATGATGGTAGTAAGAACGATAGAATACGCTTATTAGGTGGCACTAAAAGCAAAGGAAAAGTTGGCCAGGAAACAAATCGAGTGAAATAGAGGAAAGACTCTGAAGAAAGGCAGAGGAACTGTCCGAGAGAAATTCCAGAAGCCCAAAGATGAGACTGAAAAGTATCACAGTCAGATAGAGAGAGGAGGAAGTTCCAGAGGTGGAGACTATGGTGGAAGAAAATA
The DNA here is from genome assembly GCA_010110895.2 of Picea sitchensis. Lineage (NCBI taxonomy): Eukaryota > Viridiplantae > Streptophyta > Pinopsida > Pinales > Pinaceae > Picea > Picea sitchensis. The sequence goes on along the minus strand of SNQJ01S0003152.1, from coordinate 99,921 downwards.
TTTTTCTCGAGGAAGAGGAAGAGGCAAGGGAAGAGAAGTGAAATGCTATGCCTATGGAAAGACATGGCATATGTCTTGGGAATATCTAGAGAAGAAGAAAGATGGATAAGCTCACATTTCCGAAGCACAGAAGAGGAATGTGGAGGAAGAAACAACACAAGATGGGAGGTCCCTCATGATGAGGAAGGATCTTTTAAAACTAGAGAAAGAAGCAAAGGAGCCAATCTAGAGGAACAGTCTGTTCATGATTTCTTTCTAGACCAAAGATAGGGTATGCAAAGTGATCATAGATAGTGAGAGCACTGATAATCTGGTATCCACAAAAATGATGGAAAATTTGGAGATGGAGACAAATKCACATACAAACCCGTACAAAGTATCATGGTTACMGAAAGGACATCAGGTGATGGTAAGTCGATAGTGCCAAGTCAAATTTAAGATAGGTGGTTATAGAGATGGGATTCTGTGTGATGTCATACCTATGGATGTTTTCCATGTTTTGTTGGGAAGACCGTGGAAATATGATAGAAATTTCATACATGATGGAAGGGAAAATACTTACACCCTTAATAAGAATGGTCCTAAGCATATGTTGCTGCCAATAGAAGAAAAAGGATTCAAGGAAGAAGCTATTTCTAGCATACTTCTCATGAGTAGGAAGGAACTCTTGAATGAATTCAAGGAGCAGGAAATGCAGTTTGTTGTAGTAAGAAAACTTAGAGTCATCCTTACAAGCACTTCTATGGATGATTTTCCTGTGGAGATTCATGAATTATTGGATAATTTTGCTGACATTGTGGTGGATGAGTTACCTCGCTCTTTACCGCCCATCAAGAGTATTAGTCATCACATTGACTTTATTCCAGGAGCAAGTTTGCCAAATAAAGCAGCATATAGGTTGACACCTCAAGATAATGAAGAGGTAAAGAATCAAGTCCAAGAGTTGTTGGATAAAGGTTTGGTCAGGGAAAGCTTGAGTCCATGCACAATACCAACTATGTTAAGTCCAAAGAAAGATGAAGGATGGAGAATATGCACATATTCTAGAGCCATCAATAAGATAACCATCAAGTACATATTTCCTTTATCCATAATCGATGATTTGATGGATTACTTGAGTGGACCAAATTATTTTTCCAAGATAGACTTGAAAAGTGGATATCATCAGATAAGAATGAGAGAAGGGGATGAATGGAAGACAACATTCAAGACAAATGAAGGATTGCATGAGTGGCTTGTTATGCCATTTGGCTTAACAAATGCCCCGAGAACATTCATGAGATTGATGAATGAAGTACTCAAAGATTTCATTGGTAGGTTTGTAATTGTGTATTTAGATGACATTTTAGTTTTCAGTAAGACTGAAGGAGAGCATTTGAGACACTTGAAACTGGTGTTGAGGAGGATGTAGCAGGAGAAACTGCTGATAAATTTGAAGAAATGTTCTTTCATGAAGACATAACTCATATACTTGGGTTTTGTGATCTCTTCAAATGAGTTGAAGATGGATCCAGAGAAGGTGAGGGAAATCAAGGTATGGCCTTCTCCAAGAAGTGTGTTTGAGGTAAGAAGTTTTCATGGGTTAGTAAGTTTTTATAGGAAATTCATCAGGAATTTTAGTAGAATTTGTGCACCCATACTAGACTCTGTAAATAAAAATCACAGATCCTTTAATTGGACATCAAAAGATAAAAAAGGATTCAGAGTATTGAAAGAGAAGATAACGAAAAAACTGATTATGATTCTTCTAGATTTCAAGAGGACATTTCAGGTGAGATGTGATGCAAGTGGAGTAGCTATTCGTGCAGTCTTGAGCCAAGACAATAAGTCGATTGCTTATTTCAGTGAGAAGATAAATGACACTAAGAGGAAGTACTCAATGTATGATAATGAGTTTTATGCTATAATACAAGCCTTGAAAAAATGGAGGGATTATCTCATTTTGAAGGAGTTTGTCTTGTACAGTGACAATCAAGATTTACAGTTCATAACTAGGCAGGAGAAATTGAATCAAAGACATAATAAATGGATAGAATTCATGCCGAATTTTACTTTATTAATTAAGCACATTAGTGGAAGCGCTAACAAAGTTGTTTATTCTTTGAGCAAGATATGTCTAATTATGTAGGAAATCCAAGTGGAGACCTTAGGGTTTGAACACCTTAAGGGGATGTATCGTGAAGACCCCAATTCTAAAGAGGCTTACGAAGCATGTGGAAACCATTTGCTAAAGGAAATAAGTCAATGGATGGAATATTTGATCCATGATGGACTGTTGTTCAATGGGAGTCAATTATGTATTCTGAAATGCTCAATGAGAGACAACCTGTTGAAGGAAAAACACAATGGAGGATTGGCTGGACATTTCGGCCATGMTAAGACTTATTCACAATTAAGTTCTTCATAACATTGGCCAGGTATGAGGTCCAACGTGAAGAAATTTGTAAACAAGTGTAGAATATTCCAGTATGCAAGATGAAAGCAACAAAACACTCGTCTGTATCAACCATTGCCTATTCCAGASAGGCCGTGGGATGCCATAAGCATGGATTTTGTGTTGGGATTACCAAGAACCCAGAGGGGGAGTGATTCTATATTGTTAGTGGTTGATAGATTCTCAAAGATGGMACATTTCATACCATGCCAGAAAACTAGTGATGCTAGTCACATAGCCAATTTGTTTTTCAAGGAGATTGTGAGATTACATGGCGTTCATAGAAGTATAGTCTCAGASAAAGATTCCAAATTCGTGGGACACTTTTGGAGAAATCTATGGAGGAAGCTGGGGAATTTGTTTTCCTTTAGTTCAACATATCACCCTCAGACAGACAAACATATTGAGGTGGTGAATCATAGTTTGGGAAATTTATTGAGGAGTTTAGTCAGTGAACATCATAGTCAGTGGGATCAAATTCTACCCCAAGCAGAATCTGCATACAATGATTCACCGAACAGAAGCACCGGGAAGAGTACATTTCAGATAGTGTATGGAATGCATCCGAGAGGAATTTCAAAGTTAATAAATTTGGGACATGATGAGTTCTGAAGTGCAGGAGCAAAAGACTTTGCTGCAGAAACGCATAAGCGACATGATGAGATAAAAGGACAGTTACAAGATAGCAAGCAAAGGTACAAGATCCGCGTTGATCAGAGAAGAAGAGAGGTTCATTTTGAGGTTGGAGATCAAGTTCTGGTACACTTGAGGAAGGAAAGGTTCCCAAGGGGAACATATAACAAATTAAATATGAAGAAGATAGGACCATGTAAAATCCTCATAAAGTTCGCTACAAACGCTTATGAGATTGAATTGCCAGAAAATATTGGAATATCACTGATATTTAATGTTGCAAACCTGTACCCTTACAAGACGGATGGTACAGAAGAATCAAATCACCAGAAGAAGGAAATCCAGTGGGAAAATCAGATTCCCACAATAGATGGAGAAAATTCTAGATCAAAGAATTAGTAAGAAGACCAGGAGGAAAACTTATTTTGAGTACCTAGGGAAGTGGAAAGATCACCAAGCAAAGGATGCTAGTTGGGTAACTGGACCTGATATCTAGAGACATGGGAAGATAGTAGAGGAACTCATGGACAAGAGTCCATGAGTTTTTTGTCCATAGGAGTATGATGCAGGAGCATTGCCATCAACACTAAAGGAGGTTGAGCAGAGGACAACTCAACACCCAACACATACATTTAAAGTTGGTTTTGATCCCAAGAAGGGCACATCGTATTAAATTTTTGAAACCATTTTAATTAAAGAACTTTTTAATATTTGGAGGCTTGAGCCATTGTATAGGTTCGAAAAAGATTATTACTGTCTTAATTATCTGTAGGATTGTATGGATACTGAGCACCAACTCATATTTGAATGTAAATGCCATTTAATTATATTAAGCCTTACAAGGATGATTTTAAGGATGGAAATTTATTTTAAAATGTAGAAACGTTGGCGAATCTTACTAATCCTTCATATGTCAACTATAAATGTTTAGATATATTTTTATAAAAATATTCAAATTTCTAATTATTTTATATAGTTTTTATAAAATTTTGGCAATTTTTAAGGTAAAATAAATTTTTTCTATAGAATTTGGGTGAATCATTTTTAAAATAGCGAATCTTGTTTTTGGAAAAAACATGGAAAACTATCCCATGAGTGAAATTTAGCCCCTAAAATCATCCATGAAGCCTTAGTAGGAGAAGTATTTTATTATGATAGGTTAGCACTAAGGTAGGTTGGATGGAASGCTTGAGAAGCTCCTCGTGTATAGATATATGTGTTCCTCATGTATAGATATATGTGTTTTATGCCCAAATGAGGCTGCTGAATGTAAATGTAWGAAGACTGTTGAAGGCAAATATTTTTTTCTGCTGAAATTAAAGGGAGCTGCAGAGAACTGTATGAGTCCATGTACATACTTTGTTGAATGAATATAAACAAAGAGGTTTGATTCCAAATGCATGGTTTTATTTATTTCTAGGTTAATGGAGTGAATGTCGGCTTCTCTATTTTATTTGTTTTATGTGTTTGAGTATGGATTTTATGGTTAGATGTGTGAACTTTTAATGTTCCATAAGTTTCAATTGTTTCTCTTCTGAGAGTTCTAGTGCAAGGAGTGCATAAAGCCCATAAGGTGTGTGAAGGACGAGTCAAGTCTGACTCAGAAGCTCAGAAGAGGTAGCATGAAGCTTTGAAGAGGAAGTGCAAGGAGCGCACAATCGCTCAGTGGAGAGAAAATTTGAGAACAAACCCGTGCAAGGTGTGCATTGGTACTGCACTCAGTTGGAGTGTTGAAGAGTCTAAGTCTAGAGAGCACAAGGAGTGCGCAAAATTTTCTCGAGAAACTTCAAATTCTCGAGGTGAACAGGCACCAGAGGTGCACATGAGTGACTTAGAAAACTTTCTAAGTCAGAAGTTCTAAAGTGTTCAAAGTAGTGCAAACCAAAGCACTAGAGGACTTAATCACTTCGCTTGGTCAAGATCAGGAAGGATAGTGACCAAGATCCTTTGAAAAAGGAGGAGTTTTTTTAGTTTGGAGGATGAGCATATGAGATCCACTCATGGAGAAACGAAGTCTTTCCTAGTCGCTGGATTTGGGAGAGTAGCACATAAGTTACCACCAGAAGTCCTTCAGACTTAGCGAGTTCGAAAAAATTTAAGTTGAGGAGGGCGTAGGAGTTGGAACCCCCAAATTTCTGAAGTCCAAAACTCATCTGGAGCGTTGATTCCAGTGGACCTATTTCAGGGGATCATCGAGTTCGGAAGATCGACCATCCAGGAGAAAGGGGACGTGATTGTGAAAGTTTGAAAATACCCCGAAGATCTGAAGAGCAGAGTAGAGATCCACTGTTGATAAATGGGAGACACGTGGCAATAGATCTCAAGATCTGGAGATTCAGCACTACGAGAGATCCGTGAAATGGTGCTTCAAAAAGTCTCGAAGCCCGGAGCTGCGAAGTGGATTTTCATCCTTTTATTAGGGGAAGTACTAGAACCATCCAATCTAGTTTGGAGTTTGACTCTCCGAGAGCATAGAGTGGTTGAGAAGATAGGACCGCCGAAGCCTAAAGTCCTTAATTATTCAGGAATTTGAGTTTAGCCCATGGTTTTTGGCTCACGGTCCCTTGTAGGACTTGCTAGTGCTCAGGGATCCTCGAAAAACGGATTTTGTATTCGGAAAGAAATACTTAGGACCTGTGTAGTTGGTTTTGAGGGATCAGAAGGAGCCTGCGAGCTGATCTAGCTCCCAAAGTCAAACGATCCTAGACCGAGAGGTCGTGTAGGACCTAGAGAGTGGGTGGGGGTTTGCATCAATTTCTCCCTCTCAAGAAGTCACAACTTTGTCTTTCAAATTGGAATTTGAAACCACAAACAATATTGGAAAATATGAGGCCCTGATTTTGGGGCCGAGGGCTGCTAAAGATATGAAAATTGAAGAATTGTAAGTTTTTGGAGATGTAGAGATGATTGTACATCAGGTTAGAAATATATATCAAGCAAAGTATCCAAGGATGAGGACTTACAAGAATGAGGTATGGGATCTTATTGACAATTTCTTCCTAGTGTTCAACATATCCTTTGTTCCTAGAGAAGAGAATACATTGGCTGATTCCTTGGATGTTTCTGCTAGTAAATTTAAAGTCCCACTACCTCCTAAGCTCAAGTATGATGTTGAGGTAAAGTATAGGCCTTATCTACCTGAAAATATCAAACATTGGAAGGTTTTTGATGATGATCTTGAAATAAAAATATTTATGGAAACATTAGAGGAATTTTCTGCTCTTCACATTGTTCAAGACCCAAATGATGAAAATAGTCCTCATGCTGATAAATTTCTGAACAAGATTGCAGACCACAAGATTGTCCAGTTTCCTAGCAACCATATTCCCAAGGGATTGGTTCCTTTGGAGAGATTATTTGATAGTAATGATGTTGCTGTGAAAGTGAGAGGTTCAAATGAAGATGTTGATCTGACAAAGTAAAATTTAGGTACTGATGAAGATCCCAAGTATGTCAAGCTATCTAGTAGTTTGTCACAAAAACAAAGAGATGAGTATATCAAAATGTTAAAGGAATTTGCTGATGTCTTTTCTTAGAAGTATGATTATTTGCAAACTTATGATACAAGCATTATCGAGCATAAAATGCCTTTGAAGGATGATACGAAACCATTTAGACAAAAACTAAGGCAGATCAATCCTATGTTGCTGCCTGTCATGGAGAAGGAGGTAAAAAATTGCTTGATGCTTAGATCATCATACCTTTGAGGTATTATGAGTGGATAAATAATCTAGTCCCTATTAGGAAAAAGAATGCTGAAATCAGACTTTGTGGTGATTTCAGAAATTTAAACATGTGTTCTAGGGAAGATAATTACCCCTTGCCTAAGATGGAGCATATTTTGCAAAGGGTGACACACTCAACAAGAATGTCCATGATTGATGGATTTTTAGGCTACAATCAGATTTCTGTTTTACTTGAAGATAGGGAGAATATAACATTCACCACTCCTTGGGGTACATTCATGTATGCTAAGATGCCATTTTGTTTCATGAATGCAGGGGAAACCTTCCAGCGTGCAATGGATATTTATTTTATTCGAGAAAATGATAAATTTTTGGTAATCTACTTGGATGACACCATAATGTTTTCAAAATCTGATCAAGAGCACTATAAACATTTGAAGAAGGTGTTCCTTAAATGAAAAAAATATGGACTTTCACTCAATCCCAAGAAGTCCCTTTTTGCTATGAAGGAAGGTAAGCTGTCGAGACATATTTTCTCAGCTGAAGGGGTAAAAATTGACCAAGTAGAGTAGAGGCTATCACGACTCTATCTCTCCCTATGTCAAATAAAGAGATTCATTCCTTCCCGTTGAACAACTTGGGGGGGGTGTGAATCAATTGTTACTGAGCTTAAACAATTATGCTTATTTTAAACTCTTTACATAGCATTTAATGACAATCATAATAATGCAGAGAAGTAAGCAATAGAACATTCAACATCAACCACACATATGAGATACATAGAGACAAATATTTCCTTAGGAAACCCATATAGGGTAAAAACCTCTTCTTCTTTATATGATAAGTAATCTTTACATTCTTTACATTATCATACATAAGAGCACCAACTCATAATGAGGCTACAACCTCTATTTTGCAAGTTGCTACTTGCTGAGAGCACCAACTCTCTGGCTTCTCTAGAACCAACTAGAAGGAAGCACCAAC